>CAUYQV010040770.1:0-35792 GCA_963574575.1 Galagoides demidoff
TCTTTTTTTTTTTTTTTTGAGACGGAGCCTCAAGCTATCCCCTGGGTAGAGTGCCATGGCATCACAGCTCACAGCAACCTCCAACTCCTGGGCTCAAGGGAGTCTCCTGCCTCTGCCTCCCAAGTAGCTGGGACCACAGGCACCCCCCACAACAGCTGGCTATTTTTTGGTTGCAGCCGTCATTGTTGTTTGGCGGGCCCGGGCTGGATTCAAACCCACCATCTCAGGTGTATGTGGCTGGCGCCTTAGCCACTTGAGCCACAGGCACCAAGCCAAGAACCTATATTTTCTAAGAACACCCAAAACACAATAATACTTTGAAATAAAGTGTCATTTATATTCTAAGCAAAATTATATACAAAAGGACCTCTCTTTAAAAAAAAAAACTGAAAAAGGAGAAAAGGACTAAAAAACAAGTGGAAATAAAAATTTTATCGGGTGGCACTTGTGGTTCAAAGGAGTAGGTCGCCGGCCCCATATACCAGAGTTGGCAGGTTGAAACCCAGCCCTGGCCAAAAACTGCAAAAAAAAAAAAATTTATATTAGAACTTATCAAAGAAATCAACAAAAGAGAAAAAATTGAAGAAATAAAATGTATTTTGGAAACAAAAAAATAAGTAATAACTGTAACTTGAAAACTATGAAAGTGGTCAATTGGCATTGAGTAATCAGACAATATTAAATGATGACACGTGAAATAACGACTTTGAAATTATTCCAGAAAACTTGATAAATACAGAATTTAAACAAAGGAAAGAGAACCGATGTCTCTGAAGCCAAGAAGAAATGAAACAGAAAAAAGTGCTCAAAGATAACACAGAAGAAAATGTTGAAATAAAGTAATTTTAAATACAAATCTGCAGATTAAAGTAGATTATTTTACCCTAGTAAAATTAGATACAGAATTATCACCACCAAGATACAACCCAGCCAGTTACGTGGAAGAAGAAACTACATAGGTGTTCGTGTAGCAAAGGCATCCCTGCCAAGAGGAAAAAATATTTTCTAAGGTTCAGATTTCACTACAGTGCCATTTAATACCAAGATAAAAAACATTATACACAGTCTCTCCTATTGAGACAAAGATACTGTCTAGCACATACAGCTAAAAGCAGCTCAGCCTGGGAAGTAACCTGTACCTGTTTTTCACCTTAAAAGTTAGCATTAGCTAAGATATTATAAATGTTTCATATGACGGGAACTTTGTTGAAATGTACTCAGTAAAAAAGAATGCCTTTTCTTAACTTACTATTTAATCAAAACATATGAAACAATGGAAAATGTGATGCTTAATAATAATTAAGTGGGACTCTGCATAAAGTAGCTAATTAGTGCCAGGTGCAGGGAACATTAAGAGCTGGCAGGAGGGAGATGATCACCTCAGGTCATGGGGCAACAGCTTGTTCAAAGAAGAAAGAACGGAGGAACTGAAATTCTGGGTCTGCTTCCAAGAAACACTCAGGACATCTTTTGCAAAATATGCATGTCGACATGAAAAAGTTCATAAATGATACCTACATGTTTTCTGATCAATAGACAAAACATAATCTTTTCTAACATTAAGTTAAATTATATATAGTACATTAAATTTTCCAAATTTCGAAGTGGGGTGGGGAATAAGGGTATTGAGAATACCCTTCTCATTATTCTTTAAGTAAAGTCTGATTTATAATTTGCCCTCAATCAAGTTTTCAGTCACAAACATGGTTTGAACTTCTTGGTGGCCTCAAAAATAAAACGCGTTAGAGCATGCTATTTTACTTCCACTCATCAAATAGAACTTTCTCAAACCAGGATATATTTAATTTTTGTGTTTAAGTAGTTAAAACATCAAAAAAAAATGTCCCTATACATTTTTGTTTAGAAGAGTGGCTGTTTCTTTATAATAATAACATTAAAATGTGAAATTCAAAACAAAAAACATGTTTAGCCAAAAACATGTATTTCTTAACACCAATAAATTCCTGCGTGGGCAATTATACTCTTCTATTAAAAGGAAACATGCTTTTGAATTAATAAATTAGAAAACACTTAGAAGTTGCCATAAAGTTGTATATTGTCAGTTAGCTGTTGATATTTTAAACAAGTTTCCCTTGAAATACTCAGCTTTTAGTTTCCACACCCGAGGCAATCAGCATTTAACATATGGTACGCAAGATACAAGATGGAGCAGGGCGGCTTCACAGGCAAGGCAGCTGGCAGATTTGACGGTTCTTTTCCAAATTACTCATCATGTTTTGAGTTGCTGCTAGGGAAAAAATGTGTTGCCCATCTCCAAAATAGATGTTCTTTTTTATTTTTAAGCTTGGGAAAGGCTTCCAATAGAAAACTTAGACAGATGCTATAGGAAGCAAGATATTTATCCCTATTTAGACCCATGGCTCTGTCAGTTTCCTCATCAGGAGAATTTTCCAAATAAACAAATGAATATTTCAGCATTCCTGGTAAACTACATTTTAGGATGTTCTTTTGCTTTATATAGAAAAAAATGCCTTTGGAACAGTAAAAAGTCAAAACCACAGGAAGGGCCTGTGGACTTTTGAATTATCAAAGCTCCATTTGTCTAGATTTTGGGACAATCAGCAAACATGAGGATTGGATTAAAGAGTTCTTTTTCAGATGTTGGTGGCTTTGCAGATGAGTAAGTAAAATCTAGGAAATAGAAGTATTTGGCAAGAATGAAACTGTCTGCATTCAGTAATATTCCCCACACTGAGAGATCTTTAATAAAGTTTTATGGCATCTAAAAGTATATTAGTGTTTGGTGATGGATGGTGTTTATTCCATCTATGAATTGTATAGAGTTGCAAATTCTTTAAACTCAAATGCAGCTCCTAAGAGTCCTCCATTTGGATAAAACTCTCAGTTTGATGGTTTATAATAACTTCTAAATAAGGCTGTCCCCACAGACCACCAAGAAGTTTAATCCAGTAGCTAATGCAGTGATTGCTTTCTGAATCTGAAGTATCAGCGAATCTGCGTGGACTTCTAATTTTCTCTGAAAAGATTTAGACATGAACTACACTTCAAATTTATTCTAAATTTTATATTCATTTTAAATATTTCACCTAAGTTATATTGGAATTGAAAATGTTTTTCTCTTTTCTCTGTGGTCTTTACTTTGTACAATTCCCCACATGTTATCATTAAAAGTTTCAAAGTTGTAAAAACAAATGTAATGAATAGTTCAGTTTTTCTATGATTTGAGTATTTTATTCACTATTTTATGTGACTTATACTTTCTGATTACAGAATAGAAGTTCAAATACCTGTAATTCCTGAAATAAAACTGATATAAGAATTTGATTTTAAAAAAATGAGGCTAATTTCCTCATTACCAGTATCTTCTCTGGTAATCCAACAAAAACACGTCCAACGTTCAGTTTCCAAAATTAATAGTAGTTGTCAAGTTTAAAGTGTAGTTCTTTATATTTCTGAACATTGTCATAACTCATTTGAGATAGATGTGTGAAATGACAGACTTTCCCAGAATAAAATACAGTGTGTCAAGAAGCTATTCTTTAGTTCCAGTCCAATGGGAATTTAAGAAATCATTTCAAACAAGAATAAGAAATGGAAATAACTTTTGAAATGCTTTGCATGTGACAGATACATCTCACTGCTCTGTGTACATCATATTTTTAAATGAGTGTACTTATTTATAGGTCTATGGATTTTAAATTTATTAGACATTATTGATGTATTGGTCTATGTCTTGGACACTTGAGAAATATAAATTTAGCGGTCATGGTATATTGACGTAGGTTTCTATATATAAAGATCTATACTTTAAATGTGATTTATTTTCTATTTATTTGAAAAGTCATTATCTTACCATTGCAATTGAGGCCAACGCTAAAGCAGCTTGCTTTTCTCAGTACCTCATTCCTTCCTTTCTACTGACACATATTCTCATTCAATCTTCTTCTGCTTTATATCTTTACCCACCATGATACTTAATATTTCGGAGTTACTTCTAATGAAGGTTGCAAGATTTTTGTATTGCTTAGTAATCAAGAATTCTAAAAAGTGTGAGAATGTTCTAAATTGTTCAATTTATTCCATTTTATTACATATTATGTATAATCAATTTTGCTACATATAATTTTTATACATCTCATGTCACTTATATTTTATTATGCATAATAATAATTATTATTACTATTGTTATTCTTTCTTATTTGACACATAGTTGAGTGAGTCTCTGGACCTGAAAACTAGTTCATAGATATTGAGAAAGGAAATCTGAAAGAGTGTTCATATAGTCTACCATTAGCTTTTTCTTCATCTTTTTCTGTTTTCTCTCATTCTTTCCCCTTCTCTTCTTAATTTTAAATGTCATTCAAAAGACATGTGAAGTTATCATTACAGAAATTCTTACAAATACAAGAAAATGAGGTTTAAAAATTGTAACATCACATTCCTCAATCTTTAAACATCAATTATATAA
Organism: Galagoides demidoff; assembly: GCA_963574575.1. NCBI lineage: Eukaryota > Metazoa > Chordata > Mammalia > Primates > Galagidae > Galagoides > Galagoides demidoff. The sequence continues at coordinate 4,451 of CAUYQV010040770.1, forward strand.
TGCAGTATTGATTTAATAATTGTTGCAAGAAAGAAAAAACAACCCTGTAGTTTGTTTCAAGTAATTTTGTAAGCCATAACCACATTTCAAAATGATAAAATGTAAAGTACTATGCCTTAGAAAATAGGCATATGTCAGCCAAAATTGGCATATAAAACACTTTTCATGTATAGGATTTTAAATTCACCCTATTCCTGCAAAGGCTTTTTTAAGTCTGTAATATTCTTTCCATTTTTCAGAAGGAGCAAGGATCACAGACATTCAATTATTAATCAATAAAAGGGTACTGCTCAGAAAATCCAGATCAGAAAGTTAGAGTGGGAAATCAAAGTTCTATTTACTGTATTTGCTAACCATGTAAGAACATATTCTGTAACAATAAAGTTCATGTATGTTTCAACCGAAGGGGCAGGGTAAATATTGAGTTTGGACTAATATATATCAAGTGTCAACAAGGTCAAGGCAGAATATTAAGAGAGCTCTTGAAGTTAGATGGACAATTTATAAAGCCTACAAAGTTGAATAAAGTACAAGAACAAGTATCTCTTGGTATACTCAAGAAGCAGAGTTCTAAACCCGTTCATTCATGCAGCCATCTACCTAACACAATCATCAAGAAACATCTAAACATATTTGTCAGTAAATTAAACTAAAATTTAAAAGAGATGTAGAAACATTATTAAATCAATGATTGGAAATGGTTTTATCTGCCAGTGTTTACAAACAATCACCACTTAGGTTTCTACAAATGCAAACTCACTTCAATTTTGCAAAGCCAAATGAAGGATGAGGTATCATGGTTAGACTACAAGCACTAAGTTTTCATGCCAAAGAACATAGCTCAACCTTCCCTTCCCCAAGTAGGATAAGCAGCTATTTACATTAACTTGAAGCATTCTACTTAAATTTAGCTTAAATAGGCATGCAAACAATAAATATGCAGCAGTTAAAAATTGTGCTAAAGACTTGGGACTCCGAGTAGCTTGAAATAAAAAGAATTGCATAAAGTAATAGAACATCATAATGTAGTTTATGACCTTTTATGCCAACTAATATCAAACATAAATAATAGTTAACTTACACATACCAGAAAAAGAGGAACGTATTGTGTTTTGCTTCTGTAAGTTAGCAGTTTATAGTATCAATCGTTCCAATATTCTTTTACGTGGAAACTATTAGGTACTCATTGCTATGTAGCAAAAGTCATTATAAAATGGTTTATAGAAGTGAAGAAAAAATCAGGAGCAACTTCACAGCAGTCTTACAGGCATTACTTAAACATGGGTGAATCAATTTCATTCTGTCAAATCTTGCTATGCATGAGTTATGAAGCACTGTGCAAAGCCATGCTAAGTGGATAGAAGGATGGCTACTTACCAACGGGGCGAGCTGTAGACATTACAATGGTGTGGTGAGAACATAAAAAAGAAATTAAAAGAAAAAGAAAATTATCAGAATGCATGATGTGTAATGTTAACATTTAAGTATGGACAATAGAGTGATTTCTAGTCTCATAATTCAAGTATGAACAAGATGTCTGAGCTTGATAAAACTGAAAGTTATAATTCTAAGGAAACAAGTATTTTGATTCTTAGGATTAAGTATAAGCAATTCGAGAGACGTTTTAACTAGAGTCTTATTATCACGCTCACTATGGTTATTTTAAAGATCTTGAGTGAACAGCCTTGTGTTACTCCGAAGTTAAGAACCTGATGAATATAACTATTCAGGTCACAGACTAGCAAATGTCATGTCAATAAAAGAAGGCCTCGCTGTCTGATTTAAATAGCAATTGGATTTTAAGCATGGTTAGTCAGAACCATTACGAGGACGCCAGAGAAGTCCCTGACGCTGCTTTTCAGTCAGTAATAAGTTAAGATCACATCACTTTTCATCCGTGGACAGGGTGGATGAAAATATAACAAATAGGTTGGAACATCCTCAGAGAATTCAACTCAGTCGCTCCCTAACTACTGTTAAGCTTTTTTCTTCTTTTGGCAGAGGGCAGAAACAATGACTGACAAGTTGATTCTTGTTCACCCTGAGAACGGCTTTCAAACTGCTGCTTCAACAAATTATCATGTTTTCTATTATACCATAACTTTCAATCACTAAAATCAGTAGCAATATTCTACTCCTGTTATTAATGCACAGAAATGGCAAGAGATATTCATGGGCTTAATAATACTTTCTTTTAAAACAATAAAGCAAAACCAGTTTAGAGAGCAAACCAATGAAACAATTTGCATAAAAGCAAAAGCAATGGATGAATATTATACAACATGTAGTCCTATTATCCAAGTGAGGAAGAAACATATTTAGTAATCGTTGAACTATCACGAAATCTTGCATTTGCAATATGAATTTTTTCAAGGAAGTGTCTTACCCATGTCTCAGGGCACACAGCCCTAGTGCGTACACGATGTGGCTCTGGAACATTTGCATAGTTTTGTGTTGATGACGACTGTCTGGGCATGGCAGAGTAGCTATAGCCATTGAAAACATATTTATCCTGATTCATCCATCCAACCAAGGCACCATAGTACTAGCTTTGTGCAATCTCTAAAATGCTAACCAGTTGCTTCTGTATCAAAGTCATGGTCTTGTAAGATTGTTCATAATTAAAAGGGGGGAAGATTAAGATAACAGAAGGAGAAAAGGCACTTGTAGCAGCAGTATGAAAATTCTGGCTTCTGAACCCCCAGTATGTCCTAAAGTATATGGTGCATTTACCGTAGCGAGAGGAAAAGAAAAGGGCATGGCTCGATGTACCACAGTCTCTTTTTATAGAGGAGGAGGGGACAAAATACAAGAAACTGCCCCCCAGAAGGCAACAGACTACATCAAGCTGTGCCTTATTCTCAACGGATGAAATTTCTTAATCTTGCCTATGTCTGCAAGAAAAATAACTTTGTGTTTCATCTTTAAATTTGTATTTTTCAGCTTGCCACCTCAAGCTCAATTTCAAACATGTATTTTAGAAAGAAAAAGGCATTTTGAGTCTATGATATTTGAAGAACAAAAAAAAAGAAAGAAATTAGGGTTAAAAATCACGTTTTAAGTGCATAAAATGTATTTCAACTTCACTTTATTATTTTAAGGCTTTCTTGCCCAAGCAGCAACATAATTTGTCCATTGAGATCCTTGTAGGCAAAAACAATTAAACAATTGAAATATGGGGGGGGGGGAAGTGCTTATAAATATGCAGCTCATGTTGTTTGTCATTTTTGATTCATTTTTAAAAGTTCTATTAGATAATAAATTATTTGATTAGAATGTAATTATCAGGAGGTTCATTATTTCCTAACAATATTTCTTTCTAATTTTACATTTGCAAAGTCAGTAATGGGACCTGGTTATGTTAGGCCCCATTTTACAGTCTTTCTTTTAACCATACTTTTTATCAGCACTACGCTCTAACCAACTGAGCTAAATAGCCACTCTAACCATACTTTTTAAATAGAAAATAACTGAGTAGCTCTGTTTCAGTTGTTGGTAATAATCCTCCCACCACCAATTTTCCATTTTTATTCTTTTTCCCAATGGCTAATGTGAATATTATGATTATTATTATTTTTTTTGCAGTTTTGGCCGGGGCCAGGCTTGAACCCGCCACCCCCAGTATCTGGGGCCTGTACCCTACTCCTTGAGTAGGTGTTGCCCTAATGTGGATATTAATATAAAATTTTAGCAGAACCTTCATAATAAAACTTCTTGTCCTGCTACATAGCTACATTTCATCTTCAAAAAAACCACCAAGTGGATGTTTTCAAAATCAGCAAATTAAACTAAACTGTGTCCCTGCATTAAATGGGTGAAAATGAACATGGCCTCTTGGGTCAGTTGACCCTGTTCTAATAAAACAATCCAAAGAAAGGATAGAAAAATGAGAACAGAAAAACGAAATCAGTCACAGATAATAATGTGGGCTCCCTCCCCCCCTTTTAATCTCTTAGAATGAGAATTTCCAACTACTTTACTTTTGGGTAAAAAACAGTTTTTAAATAATGTTTAAAAATGTTTAAATACTCCTCAGTATATTATATTATGGAGACTTTTGAATTTAATCTAGCTTTTGAGGTTTTATTCTTAGACAAGTGATAAATAGTTATCACACAGAATAGATAACCACAGTCCTACTGGAATAGGGATCACAAAAGAGACCCTATGAGGTTTGCTGATTAAAAAAAAAAGAAGAAGAACATGTTATTAAGAACAAAAAAAATGCCTTCTACTACTTTTGTAAGTTAGCTTCAAACATTGATGCATGGGGAGCCTGCTTTGTTAAATGAAATGTTAACCTTGAAACTTTCAACAAATTATGAAAACAATTAGCTGGGAAAGATCTTAAAGCAAACAGAACACTTCAATTCTCATCCACCCAAGCGTTCAAGTCTAGAAGGGGCCCTGCTGCTTTTACAAACAAACAACTTCTCACATTTTCTCAGCATTTGTTTAGTCAGCAAATATTTTTTGAATGGAACATTTCTTGGTTGGTCGTTTATTTTCTTTTCCATTTACTTCAGAAAAAAATCCCACAAACTTTGGGGATAATTTGGTCAAGCGAACTGTTTCTGCAAAGGGCTGCTCAGTTAAAAACAAACCTATAGAAAATCACCTACAGAGAGTGCAGGTTAAATAAAGTGTCTGCTGGCTTACAAAGGTATCAGCTTTTGATGTTATGTAACTGGTATGTTACTGATACATATACAATCATATCCCTTTATGATCTGTTAACTAAAGAGGAATACAAATATTTTTAAGCAACTAGCTTGTCAATTTTGTCTAAATTTGTTTGTATCTAACTTTACACTAGAATGTCTGGAGCAGAAAAATCTAGATTAACTTGAATGGGAATGGAACAATTGAAAAGTATGTGAAGTACCAATATTTCTCCAGGTATCCAGAGGGCCTGTCTCCTAATAGCTACCCAGAGGCAAATGGATTTTGTATTATTTGAAGGTCAAATCATAAACCTGGCAAAAATCAGTTTTCTTACCAAATGGAAGATTAACCTGAGAACCCTGGACACATTTTTTTTTTTTTTGCAATTCCTAATTCTTTAAACCTTTTCTCCTAAACTTATCAAACCTGAGAGCAAAGCAGCACAGGGTACAAGGTATGACAGGGTGAGATCGAACTGAGACTTGGACAAAAGCATGCAGCCCATCTCCTTCTCATGAAGGATGAGGAGAGAAGAAATAGCTCATATGGAAGAAAGGATGTGCTTGCCTATATCTGTTTGAAGTTCTGTGAGTGTAGATGATGCTATGGGTAATGCGTAGTTAGCAAGAATAAGTTAACTGTTTACATGGTACTACTTGGTACCGTTGCTGCGTAATTTACCTCATGTGATCAACAAGTTCAACCAGGAAGACAGAGTTGATTCATTCTAGTGCACTGTAGAGTGAAGTAATGCTTTCTTTTTCATATAAGCAATTCTAGTAAGTCTATAACTGAACATTATTCCATGACTGAGAAGTGCATGACATCTAGAAAGTAAAAGTTATTACAAGAGCAGCACTGACTATTTCAGGTATTTACGGCCAATGAACTTCACAAATCCACTTCTAAATCAGATTATCGCAACGTTGGAGCTCCTCTGTATTCATTTTTCACCTTTGGAAAGATTGCTAGTTTTTTTGTTTTTTGGTTTTTTTTTTTTGGATTTCTTTTCTGAATGCTGACATACAAAAAGAATTTTAAAATAGTACTCTGCTGGAATAAAGTGATGAACTGGTGATCAGAAAACAGAAACTGACAACATTTAAAAGCAGTAAATACGGGAAAGCAATAGAAATGTAAAAGACTTGTATAAATCTTTTCTATTTTTAAATTTACTTTTAAGCCATATATACAGTTAGGTTTAAACCACATGAGCTATTATTTACAAAATAAGAATTAATTCTTTTAAACTATCATCACTTGGAACACAAATATGGAAGTAATTTTATTTCAATTAATGATGGAGACGACAAAACACCTAGGCATTTTAACATAACAATAAAATAATTTAATCTGTTATTTTGATTGTGGATTTACTTAATAGTTTAAACAAGTGACAGTTTCCTGATTCCATCTCTCACCTCGGACTGTGAGGGTCGCAGAGGCTTCCACCTTCCCAACTCGGTTCTCCGCAATGCACATGTAGCTGCCTTCGTCCGTGCTCATGGCCTTTTTAATTCTCAGTGTGTAATCATCTTTGATGTCATACCTATGTACAATATAAATGGCTTTCATTAAATCCAATTGGTTATATACGTAAGAACACTAAGTATTCATTTTTCTTGTTTTTTTTTTTAATATTGTATTTTACCTAAACACATACAATCAGCCAGAAAGGACAATTACTTAGATTAAAAGTATTGCTAATAAAATCATTAGTTTCACATCTGATCCCTAGCTGCTTGATTATTAGTTTAAGATGTTTTATATATGTATACATTTCTTTCCACTTCAAAACAATGACAAGCATTTCTTAGCACTTACACCTTTCTTTAGTAGCTCGTGACTAGTGAGGAAAATAATACTACACATTTCAATTTCATTGAGTCATAGTCCATCATCTTGGAAGTCACGCTGTATTCACCAATATGGTTTCTTAAGACATCTTGAATATAAAGGAGCTTAAATATATTTTTAATATATTTTACTTATTTGTATTTTGGATTAATGTGAGGGTACAATTAGGCTACAATAGGCAAGGTCCCTGTTGTAGCAGTGTCCTACACCCAGTGAAATGTTTAAAAAAGAAAATCTGTCTCTTATTTGTTACCAAAGTGGCCAATGGACATTAAAGAATTAAGAAGGGTTAACCATTTTATTTATTTATTTATTTATTTATTTTTTGAGACAGAGTCTCACTATGTTGTCCTCAGTACAGTGCTGTGACATCACAGCTCACAGCAACCTCAAACTCCTGGGCTTAAGTGATTCTCTTGGCTCAGCCTCCCAGTAGCTAGGATTACAGGCGCTTACCACAATGCCCAGCTATTTTTTTGTTGTTGCAGTTGTCATTGTTGTTTAGCTGGCCCAGGCTGGGTTCGAACCCACTAGCCCTGGTGTATGTGACTGGCACCATATCCACTGTGCTACACACGCTGAGCCCTTTATTTTTTTAATTAAGAAAAATAATTCTTGAAACATTGACATGCATTTATCATCTTACCTCTACTTTGTTAATGTAGACTAACAGATTGATTCAGAAAAAGTTATAAAAATTATAAAATTTAAAACATTATGAAAGTTAACATCGAGAAAGTTACAATTTTATACAGACAATAACGAAGATACTATTTTTTCATGCTTTTCATATCTGATTTTTTTCTCTTGATTTTCATCCATGTTTTTTATTTCAATCATGTAAGAGCTTCTGATTGGTCACCTTATTTCTCTTCCTCATACCTACCACAATTAGATCTATATTTCCAAATAGTATCTTAATTGGTTCCATCTTATCAAAACTAGTTGTGACTTTCTATTGTTTTCAGGACAAAAATAAACTTTTAAGGCTTGAGTTTAAAATTGCTATATTTGGGAGTCTTTTATTTCTGGCTTTAGCTAAAAGAATAACACAGCTTAAATTTATCAGAGGCTGAAACAGAGACTAATACTAGTTCTAACTAGAATTGGTAGTTTAGCTTGTCCAAAAGCAATGTCTTTGAACCAGTCATGCCAAGTAAACTACACTCCATCCCTTTATTTTCCCAAAAAAAGAGCTACTTTTTTGTTTGCATGTTTTCCCTTAGAATTCTGTTTACTTACCATGTCCTAAGACTTATCTACTTTTCTTATTGAAAACCATCTTACTATATCAGAAAACTTACTATACCAGAAAACACGAATTATTCTCTCCTCCAAACTTATTGCTACACTACTAATTCTTCACTTACTTAAATTTTGTATTGTTCTCTACTTTTTTTTAAAAGTTCTAAAGGCGTTATGGTTTATTGCTCTGTAGAAATGTAGCCAGTTTTATACTTTTACATGTAACTTAGTCTCTTATTCAGGTATTCCTTTCTTATTTGACTGTGTTCCCGAAACATTGTGCTACATGGACCATTTGTCTTTCGTCTTCCCTATCGTTTCCTTTATTAATGGGTTAAATAAAACTAGGAAAAAAATTTTCTTTTAGGGATTAGGGTCTCGCTCCATCACCCCTGCTGGAGTGCACTGCCTTGATCATAGCTCCCTGCAGCCACAAACTCCTGTGTTAGCTGTGATTATTATACCTATGAGGAGCTCAAGAAATACTGGTTGGGTACATGATAAATACCTTTTTTCTCCTGCTGATATGAAGGCAAACAAAATATAAATGATCTCAAGACTATAGATTTGCCACATTTACCTAATGAAGCTTTCTCATGGGCTATAGTTATGGGTTAGGAAAAGTTCTAGGCTAAGATGTATACAAGACTAACAATGCAGAGAAACATGCTCTACTTAACTTTTTCAATAAAAAAAAACATGCTATGATAATTTTCACGATGGTTTCAGTAAATTTACTGCACAAAAATTTAATGACTAATAAAAATCATCTTTCCCACAGTCAGCGTATGCTCTGCTTGACATGCTTAGCTCTAAAATATAGACATTGAATAAAAGCAACGTATCTTGCAGATATTTTCATTTTCATCTCAAAAAAATATATAGAATTATTTTTGGTCATTCTTGTTGTTTGGCTTTTAGGGAGCCTCTTCATTTCTCTGTCATGGAGTTTCCCCAAATGCTAAAGAGAGGAGATCCACCTGACAGTTGATAAAGTCCTTTCTGAATCCATACGTATTTGAAACCAAGATTCTAAGTTAATAAAGGATATCTATGGTGTATACTAGTTCTCATTTGTCATTGAAGCAAGAACTTGTACGTTACTTCAGTTAAAAGAAAAAAAAAAGAAAGTATTTCACATACTGCTCATAGAATCCTTAAAAAAATTCTGAATTGGGAACTATTATTTTATGAATATGGAAACAGACAATTAAGAGACATGACTGGAACTCGAGCCTTGTCAACATGTCACTTTTCTTACTCTGTGTGTACATCTTCCTTGGGAGGCAATAGTTTAATTTTTAAATACTAACTTAGAACATGAGACACCCAACTACATAATTTGGATAGAAATATAATTTTATATTCATTAAACATTTATTTCTATTATTCAACAAAATTTTACTAATGTTAGAGAAATTCATGCTGCAGGCAATAGCAGGGTGAATAAATACAGTGCAAAAGTTATTTCTATCTTGCTTAGTAAGAAGAGAAAATGTTTATTTAAAAATCACAGGATATATAACATCTCAACCCCAAATAAATATATAATTTGACTACCTGAGTTTTTGTGTTTATTATAGGGAGAGTGAAATCAAGAGCAGAAATGGAAATGCTACATATTATCTTTTCTTATTTTTTCTATTAAAAATACCCTGATCAGTAATATAAGTAATTCAACACTCTATTTCATGATTGCAGTTTTTTCTTCCGTAGGACAAATTAGAAATGAAATGTTGCTTGGGAGGAATAAAACAAATTAAGCTTAGCAACTAAAAAAAAAAAAAAAGAGAGAGTGAAAAAGACTATCTTTCAATTGAGTGTCCATATAAGCAAATAGTACAGCAGATTTGTTAAGTAGAGAACAAGTTTGGACATAGGTTATAAACTATGGACAAGGGCAATGGTCTCGTGGGGTGGAAATTTTTGTTAGAGTACTTATAATTTCAGAAAGTACATGCATTCAGGTCTTGAGCCTATTCCGAATGAGATAGGTATGCTTTGAAGAGGTTTGGGCTATAATGGTCAATGGCCTTGCATGTTACAGTGCCCGGTATAGTTCATAGGAAGTAGTAGTATCACTGTCTTCTTTTAATTTCCCCTTGATGATCCTTGACATCTGAGAATATTACAATAGATTTCATTATTTTATTCTAGAAATACTTAGTGCATGCATGTCAAGTGTCCTGCATTTAATGTTGGAGAAATGTGCCTTTCTGGGATTAGAGACTCCTGAAATAATTCTCAGCTGAAAGGGATAAGAGTCACCCACATAAGGTAGTTCCACATCAGAACTACCTTGGAGGTTTTTTCTAGCTAACACGCATTGCCCAGAGCCACACACTGTGCTATTTTCCTCCAATTAAAAGTAAGTGTTACAGGTGACACCTGTGGCTCAAAGGAGTAGGCTGCTCGCCCCATATGCCTAGGTGGGGGGTTCAAACCCAGCCCTGGCCAAAAACTGCAAAAAAAAGAAAAAAAAATAAGTGTTACAATACACTAATCCTGTTACCTCCCATAATACAGGGTTGTAATTAAAAAATAAATGAAACAAACAGACTTGGAAGAATGACAGGTATTGGAATCCTCAATCTTTTAAACTGTCATTTCTCACTGTATCTTTACCTGACAAAAGACTGCAAATATTATCAGCAATTGATATTATGGATTGATATAAAATGCATTCAATATACCACACATAGAGTATCTGACTCTTTAGGTTAAAAGAAAGCTTTAAAGTGTAACTTCTACAAGCATGCATCAACACCTAAACCCTGCCTGCAATTTGCAACTAACCAGTCTTCCCAACCTATTCCTATGATGATTTACCTATTCCACCTTTGAACTTCTCTAACTATTAGATGTTTTATATGTATTAATACAAAATATTTATATCAAAAGGTTTTACATAAGCATTAACAGTACTACTCTTGTGTCTCTTGTAAGACAGCTTTTAGAATTTTGGTTTTCATATGAATTATCTCATCTTCAAGCCAACCGTTCCTAGCAGTAGCAACCCATATGCTAAGTTTATACATTAGTCTCACCTTATCCACAGGGAATATGTTCCAAGTACCTCAGTCAGTGGATGCCTAAAACTGTAGATAGTAATGAACTTTATGTACACTACACAAGACAGTCAATCTGATAACTGAAAGGTTACCAAGTGACTAATAGGCAGATAGCATCCATGCTGTGGATATCTGGGATAAAGGCATGTTTCACATACCAGGAGGGATAAAGTGGGATAGTGCAAGATTTTGTCATACTACTGAAAATGGTTGGACTTTAAACCATGAATCTTTTATTTCTAGAATTTTCCATTTAATATTTTTGGACTGTGGTTGATCAAGAATAACTGAAATCACAAAAAGCAACCACTGCCAATAAGAATGAAAACATTAATAGTGATTATTTAATCTAAGGGTTTAATTATTTAAAATTAAGAGCTTCAGAACCAATTCACTGATGACAAACATAAATCGGATTATGCCAATTCACTCTTTGAACCTGTCCAATGGCTTTCCATTTTTTTCCCTTAGAGTCTATTGTCTTCAAAGATTTAGATGATATATAAGCTCCTCTCCTACCTCTCAGATATGACGTTCACCCTGTTCCAATCACAAAGCTCTTCTTTTCCGTGCTCAACATAAGCAGCCACTTGGCACTGTGTCTTTGTACTATCCTTGCAGGTTCATGGAAAGCTCTTCTCTTTCATTTCCATTGCTGACCCTTTTTGGTTTTTAGGGTCTTTCCTCTCTGCCCAAATGATGTAACTTAACTCCCTGTCCATATATTTAATTACTTATAAAAATTACTTTCTTTTCATTTGGTCTCATGTTTTTCTATTTTCTCTTCCTCTTCTTCCCTCCCCTCCCTTTCTCCCTCCCCCCCCACTTCCTTCCTTCCTCTCTCTCTCTCTTTTTTCTTTCCTTGTAACATGTTCTTCTATCCCATGGGCTAGAGTACACTGGTGGCATGATTATAGCTAATTACAACCTCAAATTCCTAAACTCAAGCAATCCTCCTGCCTCAGCCTCCCAAGTAGCTGGCAATACAGTCATTCACCACCATAGCTGTTACTTTTTCTATTTTTTGTATGGGGAGGAGGGGGCCTCACTTTTGCTGAGGCTGGTCTTGAACTCTTGGCCTCAAGTGAGCCACCAACCCTGGATTCCCCAAAGTGCTAGGATTATAGGTGTGACCTATTCTTCCTAGCTCTTCATGTTTCTTTTGTTACTTTTAATACATCTTATTTTCTTCAAAGCATATACCTTCACACCATTTTTGTTTGCTTGTTTGTTGTCTTCCTCATTTCCAACAGCATGTCATGTATGCTCCAGGAGAACAAGGACTAGTTCTCTCTATTTCTGTACTATATGCCCAGCCTTACCAGCCTGCTGCACCTGAGATTTTGGAGGTGCGGAATGAATGCTTATCAGTCATGATACACCAACAAACACCTAGAATTTCTGGTTCATTTATAACATAGTTACCAATTCAACAATTACATGGAGAACTAAAAGATTAACTAATTTGAAATATACTAATCCATTTATTGAGCAGAATTATATGTTATGTTTATACACCAGCAATTAGCTCTGGAATGTACATTAAATTGATAACCTAATACTGCAAATGGAAGAACTTAGAACATTTAATAGATAAATGCTACTAGCTACCTGGAGATAAAGTTAAAATACAGATTAGCAAATTTGGAGAAACAACCCACATATTTGGTTTACATATTACCATTAATTAATTTTCTTGTTAAATTAGTAATGTGAAACAATAAATGCTCTCTCTCCCTCCACCAAAATAAATACGATAATTCTAGCAGAATACCTAAAACAAATGTGAAGACTAAGGGAGACTACAGTAAGCTGAAATAATGTTTGCAGATAAGGAGAGAAGTTACTCTTTCCCCCATTCAAAGAATTAGAAACTTAAGGTGTATAAAATTCAACATGAAATCAAATCATATAGCTTATCATTATATTTTTATAAAATCTGGCATAACAGAAATTGGGATATTATATTCAATTGTGTTCTTTTTTAAGAAAGGAATTATAGACATAAAAATTGGAAAGGTGAAGTACACTAAACTCCTCATGTGGAAAACTAATAATTTTGCAGAACATTTTTTAAGTTTAGAAAACCAGGAGGAATATGACTCGTGAATAGAAACATAATCAGCAAATCCAAAACTACTAGTATTAGAAGAGGACATCTGAAGCTTGAGCAAAATACTTCCAGGAATTTTAAAAAGCATCTTAGTAAAAAGCATAGCACTAGTAAGGAAATATACGATAGTTGATTATTCTAATAAACTAACAGATCATAAATTCAGAAACACAGAATAAAATAGAAAAATTATGAAGCCTAGTCTAATGTCCTAATTTTAATATTAGAAAATAGTTCCTTGTGATGCATGCGCTGGAATTTATTAGTAGCAAAGGTTTAGACCATCTTGAAATGTAGGTCAGCTGGCACAGTCTTCCTCAACCATATTACAAAGTTTGCAGATTTTGACCAAGAGATAATACGAAAATTCAGTTTAAGAAAATCATGACCTATAAATCTATAAAAGGAAATTAAAGAAAGCAACTGATTTACTGCCAAAATGGAGGCTGCAACCCAGAATTTCTTTATTAGTTTCAAATAATAAACCGTCACTATCACAGAGAACCTTTTCAATAACTGCACTCTCATGAGAATTCAGGCTTCATGGTCTGGATACAGACATTTGCCTTAGCTACTATAAATGTGTAGATGCACGTGTGTGTGTGTGTGTGTGTGTGTGTGTGTGTGTGTGAGAGAGAGAGAGAGAGAGGGTGTTGGCCCAGAAAAAAAGAGTGAGTGTATGTGCACGCATGTGTGTCTTGGCCCAGTAGTATTTTTTAATTATTGGAATAATTGACATCATTTAATTTTTTTACATTTTTACATACAAACTTGGATTTTCAAATCAAGGTGTATCTTACTCCAAAGTACAAGCTCTTTCTACTTCATCCCACATCCTACTCAACAAGCCGAATCCAACTGTACACCACACAACTGGAGACGGTACTGTTCCTGCAACACCCCTCAACCACTGTGCCCATCTCTAGCTCAACCCTGACAGTGCTCAGAACCCAGAAGACTTAGGCACATTATGGTAGCTTTATAAATATGCACAGCAAAATTTGTGTCTCAGGTCAGAGAAATGATAGGCCTATACTTGTGATCAGATTCACTCTTATCTGCTAAAGTTCAAGAAATATAAGGGGTGATTTTACATAAAGTACATTTAACTTCAAAATTTAGAAAGTAAATGTTAGACCAATTGCTAATTTCATATTTAGACAATCTGAAGCAAAACATGACAGGCTTCCTTCCCCAAGGTCACACATGAAGGCAGTTATAGCTGGGGAAAAAAAAATTCTCCTAAGTATTTTCTACCATTCTGCTTTATCTAACGGTCATGTTTTACCTGACATAATCACTTGCTTCCCAAAACTACACATTTGACCAGCGATTAGGTGCCAGATATTTCCATAGGTCCAATAAATGTGGGCTAATTTCTTCTACTTCTTTCTGGATAAATTGGGGCATGTATAATTGTAATACTGAAGTTCTACACACCTACATTGGATAATCGAGGAAATAATCATTTATGCTTGAAAACAAATATTGACAGAGTGATATGAAAAGTTAGAAATAACAGTTCCTTACCTGTAAAGAGATTTTTAGGTGGACTACAGGATTTAATATATGATTCTACACAATAAATAATTTAAAGAAAATGCCTTTTTCCAAACAGATGCTGAGATTGCTGCCTCCAGTTATATAAGAACTGAAACCTTTTTAAGTACACTTATTTTTCTAATAAAGAACAACACACCCTCTCCATTTGCTCTGTGTGTTTATTGGTCAGCAGGTGTGTGCATTGGTCAAGGGTGTATTTATGTATCAATGACTTTGGTTCAGTTTTTAAAACTCTGGTACTTAACTTTATAGATACTTTTCTCAGTATTACTCTAAAATTAACTAACTCTAGGAAGCTCATAAATGTACATACTGTATGATTATTCTTCTATGAAACCATCAAAAGTACTTAAATTTTTCAAAATGCCTTTATCCTTCTTTAAATAGTCCAAAATACATTATCAAGTAACCAGAGCACCTTTTGGCATAAAACAGCTACTAAATAACATGACAAAATATGATATTATCAATCTGCATGAGGTATTATCAAATTTAATTAACACTAAGAAAAAAAGAAACATGAAAAATACTCCTGATGTGGAAATTCTAATAGCACTTGGGTGATACTCACTGTGAAATCTGCCAGTCTTGGACTTACGTAAACGCGGTCATTATTGCCAAGTTTGATTAATGACAGTTGTACAATCGTGTGCCGACAGTCCTCACCATAGAGATACCTTATTTTTTCTGATATCAAACACTGCTGAAAAACTGCAACCCAATCAGATTTGGCCCCTGGACAAGATGTGCTATCATCACTGTACCGTGAATTGAGATTGATTGGTTACCAGCTGTGACAAAGTGGGGAAAGAAGCTCTGTGTTTGCGCAGGGTTTTTTTCCCAAGGAAAAAAAATAAAAGGAAGCTGAATTGTGTGGAAACCATTACCATCTGTTCAGCCACGTAATAAACAAAACAAAATAAATGTATGTTAATACTTAAAGCAACAGTTTGTATGAAAGATTCTGTTTGTATGTCATCTCATATTTTTTTCAGTTTCTTCAAGATGAAAATGTTATTATTCATTTTTTAAGAAACAAAGTACTACATTCTAAAATAATTTTCAAATTTAAATAAAGGAATCTACTTTATAATTTTTTCATAAACAAGCCTACTCTCATGCCCAGTGGAAAGATTTCCCATAAATCTAAATTTCCTTTGAAAATTTCAAACGAAACATAAAAACTGGCAAAATTTTATGACCTCATTTCATGCATTATGCACTCTTAGAATCTCTGGATGCACAGTAAGCCTCCAGGGTAGGAATTTCTCATGATGTTCTTGATTTTATGAACAAAATTCAGTTAATTTAGGGACTTCTAAAACTCCCATGATGACTATAAAATTGGAGAGGAGAAAAACAATGAAGAAATATAAACTAAATTTTTTATTACAAAGTGGAAGTTAACCACACTCATTTCAAGCCTGTGGATCTCGTCACCTCGTTTGAATTATGTGAGGACTCTGTAAAACTTCCTGAAG
Source organism: Galagoides demidoff (assembly GCA_963574575.1). Lineage (NCBI taxonomy): Eukaryota > Metazoa > Chordata > Mammalia > Primates > Galagidae > Galagoides > Galagoides demidoff. The sequence goes on from CAUYQV010040770.1 coordinate 20,446, forward strand.
GACCATTCTCTTCTCAAAAACACCTTTGTTTTTCATGGAAGGAAATGTATTTCCTCAACATTTTTAGTTTTTAAAAATCACCTACTATTTCTTACTATAAGATTTCTGGCTCCAATTATAGAACAAGTGTTTTGAATTAGCACTTAAAATTTTATTTTGCAGTTGTTTTATTAATCATTAAGTTGGCCAATGGGAAAAGCTATGAAGGAAACCAGGAAATATTTAATGTCTGCATGGTAAATGTTTCTTTATTTTTTTAAGGAGACTTGCAATGTTTGTTTTCAATTATCAAAATATTTCCACTCAATTCAAATACCAGAATATCAACCTATAACTTTTAGACTCTTTCAGAAAGTAAAGGTCTGTAACAACAGGCATCCGTGTTCATAATTCAATAAAAAATTTCACTATGAAGCTTTATGTGAAAATGTCACAAAGTCTATGCCTTGCTTTCAGCACCAGGATTTTAATGGTACAAGTCACTTATTAATCTCACGGAATCATTTTTTGGTCACTAAGTTGCACCCAACTATCAGTACCATGGAACCATTCTGAGGATATGGGGATATATCTGTTTATTAGAACTCAGTGACAATGTTTATTTAACTGCTAAAAAGGGTCATTTTAGTAACTCACAACTTTTAGTCAAGACCTACTCCATAAAACTTACACTTTCCCAGAGAAAGTTGAATTTTTTGCGTTTTTTACTCTTGACAGCCAAATCTAGGAAAAGTTACTCAATTTTGCCGAAAAAAATTTCTCCACTCCCAGTTTTTCAAACAAAATCCTTCCACATGCAACAATCAAAACTGTTACCAAAACTCACATGAGTGCTCTTGGCAGCCAAAATTCCACCTTCTACTTTCTTAATCTTCTTATTTAAAGTGTATCCTAAATGCAAGCTCTTAAATCACATTTGAGGTCTGAGATCCCAAAATGAGCCCAATAAGCCATTATTTTGTTGGAGAAAAAGAGACTGAGTCATTTTCTACACACTATGGCCAACCCTGGGTCACACTGCTCTTTTTACCTACAATTATAATGCAGGCTAATGGTTACAGGTTTGGTGGAGTGAATCTTTACTTATTTACCCAGGGATCTGATTGGAAGTAATTTCTTGGCAGGGCATCTTAGAGAAGTATGAAAGACAGATATCATTTTTTAAAAAGTGAAAATTGTCATGATGTTCATTGTAAAAGAAAGGAAAACCAAAGTCCTGGGGGATTAGACATGTAGAGAAACAGTGAGAGGCTAGGTTATTTGCTTCAAGGGAACATGTGTTTTTATTCTGGAAGCCTCTACAGAAACTCAAAATGAAACTTGAAATATGATAGCATTTCTTATCCTGTCTTAATTCCCCAAACAATATTTTAGTTTCTTTCGGCTTTCTAGAATTCTACCTTTGTTACTTTCACCCATCAGTGGCTCCTTCCTCAGCCTGACGCATGAATGCAAAACCCCTATGTTAGACTCCCTTTACTACAGCTTAGAGAGCAAGGCATTTTCAAACTAAAAGGCTAGGCAAAAACAAATAAACAAAATGTCTTAAACATATCCACAATACATAACAATAGTTGACTTACTGGAGAACGCATTTGTCTAGACCAAAAAAAAAAAAAAAAAAAAAAACAGACCAGGAACCACCACCATGATCATTGGTGCCAACTGCCTTGGAACTGGAGCCTCTGACTGGAGGGTGGGCAATTAAACCAGTCTGCAGGTGGGTCTTTCCTGAGAGGCTAATGTACCCTGTTCAGCCAAACCAGAACTGCCTCCAGATTTTAACAAGTGTAGGCAGTAGTAGTCTTCTGAGTGACCTTGTCTCTACCATCTCCAAACCTAGGGCAGACACAGAGATCTCCAGGGATTAATTCTCTTGGCAAATTCATGGCCAGTTCTAAAGTTCACAGCCTGGTATCCTGGGTCACAAGTTTCCACCTGCTCCTGTCATCTTACTCTCTTATTTTTCACCTTTTCTGAAATAAGCTTCAACCCCTCTGTTACAATCACACACAAAATTTTCGTGACCATCTCCACAAAATTTTTCATGTTGCTTCCTAAACTACCCATTTCCGGATGTGTAAAACTTCTTTGTCATCATTCTCAAAAATGTACCCTTCATGCCTTAATGAAAATCTGGCTCTTTCCTGAGGAGGGTTTGGCCTATAGTGTAAGGGTAAAGGAAAAAGAAAAATCAAAAGCAGCATCTCGGCCATTTCAAACAAGTCCTTGAGGTCTGACACATCAGAATGACATACTTCTCCTCTCCCATGAAATAAAACAAAAGAAAACACTCCTCCACCCCTGATTTTATCACATCAATGTCATCCAGGTGTCTAATGGAATCTTTGCATTTTTGCCATTAATAGGCCCCAGTTCAAGGGCTGTTCTAAGGACTAAATGAGTGACTACACTAGAGTGACGAGACCCACACTTGGCACACAGTAAATACCCAACCAATGTCACCTAGCATTTTCCATAACTGGCCCCCATTTCACTCTGATCTCCTCCTCCCTTTGGTCATTGTCTAATATCAAGTCCCCATCGTTGTACTCAGGTGGAAAAGCTCTACCTTTGAAGTGTGAAGTTCAATCTCTAATCTTGTCAAATGCCAAGAGGGTGTCACTCTCTTTATCAATTCACAGGCTGAGGTTCTTCCTCTATTTCTCTGTCAACGTTTTGCATCATCATGACTTTCTCTACCTTGCTTAGATACCATCCCCCTTACATTGCTTCTCAATATCTTCCTATGTTTCGTCTCACTGCTTTAATGTTGTACTTGCCTGGCAAAATCCCAATCATGTATTATTGCAATAGTTTATAATCTTCTTTGTTTACTCAGAGTGGACTAATAAATGCCTCAATTCATCTTTGATTGGCTCTGACTGAATTCATAACAGAATTCAGATTTCTGAGCTCAGTTTACATGTTTCTTCCTGTACCTGCTGGTCTTTGGCGACCCATGCAGTGCTATCTTGTAGCATCAATTATCCCACATTCAAACTTTCAGTTGTACCCCAGCATTCCCAGGCTGCTTTTTGCATCTAGCACATGCAAGGTCTTCACACGTGAACCAGTCTTCCTACCCCTCAACTCTCTCTCCCTTAGCCCAACTGCTTCTGCTTATACTGACACAGAATTAATTTAGCATCTAGTTAAGTTTCTAGATTTCAAGCTCCAGAGGATGACCATATCACTTTTATTCATAGTTATATCCTCAGAGTTTAATACAGTGACTTGAACCTGGTGAGTAGCCATGAACATTTTGCTAATGAGGAAATAAATGAAGGTCGTACACTTGCAGGTGTAAGTTGAAAGGTTGCTTCCTCTCAGCAGCATCAAACATGGCTCATGACAAAATCACAAATCTGTACAATGGAGATGTTGGAGACGCTGAGAAGGGCACAGAGCACATTTGATTGTTAAGAATCATTTTCAATTATTTAAATTAAGAATTACTTTCAATTCTCTGAACTTTGCGTTGTTCAAGTTTTATCTTCTATTCATCATTTTTTACTTTTTCTCTGTATCCAATCCCTTCCAATCACAATTAACAGCATTTTTTACAAGACCCAATACCACCTAACCCATGGAGCAAAGTAGCTACAACTTAGAGAAAATATCTTTGTTCACACCTGTTCTTGTTCTGTGTCTTCCTCTGCAAACCCCATGAAGGAAAGCAGGGTGTACCTCCCTGGTATTTGAAAAATTGTTAAGCTGAAGACAGCTAAGATGCAGAGGAGCTCTCTTTCTGCCTTTTCTCTCTGTCTAAAGGCGGGACAGAGATCTACAAGGACAAAAGGTCTTTCCATCCTCCTCCCCACATTTCCCACTTAAAGACAGGATGTAAATTCACCTTTACAACTTTTATCAGCTCAGAGATGGGTCCAGAAGGAACGAAGAGTAAACTTTACTCCTACCCAGAGTTTTCCCACCTTTGGAAGCCTAGGTGATTTCTTGTTACTTCTCTAAAATTTAGTTCTTTGTTGAAGATAGTATATAAGAAGCCAGACTCCTAAACCTAAGTTACTGTCTTCTTATGTGATGTGCATACAAACAGTAGTGAATGTGTTTTTTGTTTGTTTTTTCTCTTATTAACATGACATTTGCTGCAAGATTGAGGGTTGAAAAAAATTATATTGTATTCTCTTCACACACGCACATCTGTTGCCTAGATAAAGAAGTTCAAGATTGAACTTCAGAAGTAATAAAAGACTCAGGCATAACGATTAAAAATAATTAAGATGAAAATTAATTTAAGATTAAATGTATATAATAAAATTGTGTATATATCTCATTACTAATAAATATCATATTTATATCAATATATTTATATCAATATTAGCATCAAGGACTGACTATTATTATTTTATAATTAGATTTACCTTTTATCACTGAGATGTTAGTCACTATTTCTTTTTTGACATTAGACCATAAATATGTGCAGAGTGTGTACTGACCTATCCCTTGTTAATGACATTATTTTTCTTAAAACTGAAGAGAACTTAAATGTTACTTTATGGTATAGTCATTCTGGCTTCCACAAAGTTGAAAGCCCTTGAAAATGTAAAGATTTAAACATATATATTTCATTAGTATGTTTTTATCTTGTAAAATATTGCAAATATATGCATTTTTAAAAATTTTAAAACTTTAGATATATTACTTGTAAAATATATATTGTAAAATGTCATGAAAATATATCATATATCACATTTATAAAACTTTTTGTAATATATTGCAATAAATGTTCAAGGTTTTACTACACATATTTTATAATTATATATTATAGACAATTATATATGTAATAAAGTTTAGAGGTTTAAAAATATAGTAATTTATAAGATTTTATGACATATATAGTCATCACTAAAATATCTCTACTACTTAATGTGATTTACAGATTCAATGCATTTTCTATCAAAATACCAATGTCATATGTAACCAACCAAGAAAAAAAATATGCTATGCTTTGTTTGGAACCAGAAAAGATCATGGATATCCAACGTAATCTTTAGCTAAAAGAACAAATCTTGAGGCATCACATTACCAGATTCAAACTATACTACAAGGCTATAGCGCCCCAAACAACATGGCATTGGTACAAAAATAAAGACACAGACCAATAGAATAGAACAGAGAACTCAGACATAAAAGATACAGCCAACTAATCTTTGACAACACACATAATAGTTTATAGTAGGGAAAAGAAGTGCTATTGAGTAAACGGTGCTAGGAACATTGGATAGCCATATGCAGAAAGATGAAACAGGACCTCTCTCTCTCACCACTCACAAAAATTAATTCAAAATGAATAAAAGACTTCAATGTAAGACATGTAATCATTACTTTTAAATTATTTTTAAAATGTTACAGATATTATTTCCAAAAAAATTTTATATATAATTTTGAAATTTTGCAAAAGCAAAATGCAAATGTGCTGCAATTAAGGATATGCTGGAACCAATAAAGTTGTAAAGGTAGAGGAAATTATCCTTCCATTTGGATATAATTAGTTTATTGGCTTAAAGATTTTCAAGGTAATTTGAATTTATAAGAAAGAAACCAAAAAACTAGAATGGAATTATTGAACTTGGAAAGGCAGATATATTGCACAGTCCTGTATTTCCCTAGAAATTAATTACAACTTCAGGTTCATTTAACAAAATACTTTAGAGTTTAAATCCACAAGAATCCACAGAGCTTGCAGCTCAAACCGGAAGTTTTTTGACAAACAGCGCCTGTTTCCCCTTGCAATCTTCCAAGCAGAGAAAGAACTCTGTGGAATAAGGGACAGTAGATTCAGGATAAAATATTTTTTTAAAAATGCTGTCTACTTTGTGGCCTTGCTGTCTTTGCTGGACAAACTCCAAGATCTCTCTTTCATCAGTGTTCAAACTGAGCGCCAGCTGAGCTACCGGAGGCTTCTGCATTATTAGAGGGATGTTTAGTCTGAGCTATGATATGGAAGATTCAAAAGGCTGTCTCTCCTCTTTTCTCCTGCCAACAGAAACTTCCTCTTGAAACGTGTTTATGGAATAATTTATAAATTCAACACAGCCACATGGGGCACTTCTGATCATTGATGTGTCGCGTACCTTGTGGGTTGGTAGATTTATTTGAAAATGAAGGATGGGACATTTCTCTAATTAAGGTACTCCTCACTCATTTCATCAATTCAGCAACTGTTTGATGAGGAAGGAGTATAAAGAAGAATTTCCTCTCTTATATATCCCAGAAAATGTGCAAAAATATACATTCTTCTCCAATAATTAATGAACCAACAAGCTTTCTTCTGGTGTTAAACAACGAGGTATTTATGTCAAACCCAATCATAGTATTATTTTCCATCTCATTTGGTGTAGCTGTCATATCTAAAGCGATAAGGAAAAATTGTTATCTCTGAAATCTATTTCCTTGAATTAAATTCCATTATTTTTACCCTCTCATTAGGGCAAGAGAAATTAAAATAATATAAAATAATGTTTAAGCAATGCCCAGACATCTTTTCCACTAAATCAGAGTTTTTGAACCTCAACACTGTGGACGTTTGGGGCCAGGTTATTCCTTAATTTGGGAATTGTCCTGTGCATAATAAAACAGTTTGCAGCCTTCTCAGCCTATACCCACTAGATCCCAACAGCATTCAGTCTCCCAACTGTGGCAAATCGGGTAGTCTCCAGACGTTGTCAAACATCATTCAGGAAGTGGGGGAAAAAAAAATTGTGCCTAAATGAGAGCCACTGTGTCAAATGTGTAATTACCGAGCACTTTTGTACCAGACATAGGTCCAGATATTTGGGATTCAAGGTAAATATGGCAAAAGGTGTCAAGGAGGTAGAGAAATAAATATTTGCAATAATGATAAGCTGAGCACTATATTCTGTTAGAAAGTTATATGTAAACACAAAAAGACAAAAAAGTTGACAGCCAGCGGAGGGTATTCTGAATCAAAAATAAGAAATGAAGAGAAGATTTAATGTTTTATTTATTTTTAGGGTGACAAAGAGATTATTTTTAAGAAGAACGAAGAGCAAGTTTAGAGCACTTCCTAAGAGAGGTGGAAGTGGGTCTTTTTCATGAAGGAGAAAAGGGGAGCGCGAGGCTGAACAGAAGCTTTCCATGTCAGAGAGCTCTGCAGTTTACATTCAGCTCTGCTACAGGGTACATTGACCCCGAGGATGCTTTTTATTGTCTCTAAGATTCAGTTTTTTCCTCTGTTAAAGAAAGGCTTCATAATTAAATGTTTTGGAATGAGTAATTATAAACTGTGTAACCACCAGGCAGAAAATCTGTGGGCCTTTGAGAAAAATCACAGCTTTTGTTATTATTTTTAATATAAGTTTCATTATCAATGAATTCCCATCCTAGGAGTTAAAAGAGTGAGCTCTGGTTTTGAAGCACAAGATTCAAGTCTCTCTTCCACTTATATTTGCCCCTCAGATCCTTCATTTGTAAAATAGGCATAACAGTATCTGTTTCATGAGAAAATTGTAGAGACGAAATGATCATTTCTATGTAAATTAATTATAAACATCAGCTATTATTCTCATAATTAATACATTTTTAAGATGCACATTTTTCCTATTTTAACAGTTCGTCTTGTCATAGATGGCATGCCGTAGTTGATGTGGTCATTTCTTCCCTCCTTAACTCAGAAAAAAATTACTGTTAGATTGCACAATCAATTCTACCTTGGATTCAGTGACATGAAACACTACCATATGATTATAAATGATTAGAATGAGCAAGACATCTTTCAAATTCTCTATTTATTAAGCACAATAGCTTTCAACTAGTTTTTCATCATGAACATCAGTATTGCCTCTCACCTCTCTTTTCTCAGGAACCCTGACATACATGCAATGATTCAATCAATTTCCAATTTAATTTTTAAAAAAAGGCATTAATATCCCTGTTTGTATATTTAACAGAGAAACAGGAAACACCCAAAAGTATTCCCCTAATTACCGTTCAAACAACTTCCTACCAGGAATGCCTATTTGTAAACATCCTCTGCTCAAGTGACCCTATATATAAATATAAGAAACAATTTTCTTAAACTAGAAAGATGTATTTCCATTCCATGTGCTTCAATGAATCCTCATTTCATAGTATGCTCTGTATAAACACTTCACTCAGAATAAAAGGCTTTTATAAGAGTCTCCACTAACTTCTGTAGCCCTAAATGCCACTCCTCTCTCCCCTCCACTTTCCAGAGCCTTCTCAGGCTGCCCCCTTCCTTTGACACAGCCTATCTAGCTCCACTTACAGGTTCTGATTTCCCTTTCCGTCTCATCTCTAGTGCCATGTGGAAATAATATTTCGTGTTTTGAAATCCTAAAGTGTCTTGGCTATTAGTTTTTATATAGTTTGCCTCATTTAATAATACTACGTCTATCTCACACCTCCCACTCAAATCCTTGAGGACAGATCTCTCTCTTTTTATTTGCTGGAATATAAACACATAGACACCCATAGAAATGTTTCATGAATCTGTTTGACAATTTTTAAAATAATTTTTGAAATATATTATTAGTCTAAGTTGAAGATTTTTATTTTTCTTTTGAGAAAGTTGACTATAATATAACTTACTATAGGTTGGCACCTGTGGCTCAGTGGGTAGGGTGCGAGCCCCATATACTGAGGGTGGCGGGTTCAAAGCTGGCCCCAGCCAAATTGCAACAAAAAATAGGTGGGTGTTGTGGCAGGTGTTCATAGTCCCAGCTACTCTGGAGGCTGAAGCAAGAGAATTGCCTAAGGCCAGGAGTTGGAAGTTGCTGTGAGCTGTGACGCCACAGTGTCTACCAAGGGTGACATAGTGAGACTCTGTCTCAAACAAGAACAACAACAACAAAAACAAATATAACTTACTATAAATTATGTTCATATTCAGGATAAAAATATTTTAACAGGCCTGATTTACTGAATGTTTTTTCCCTGTTATTTGTGGTGTAACTATTTGGACAAACTATTAGGAAATGTGGGTTACTGTTCAGGGTGTTCATGGTTTTCAACAAACGTGTTTTTTATAGCAAGTGCCAATTGTTGTATGAATTGTGAAGATGCAGAATACCCAACACAATATTTTCTGTAAAGGTTTCATATGCCTATGCATTAGATAAAATAAGTTGAAAGGTATTATAACTTTTGTAATCATAACATCATGCTCAGAAGAATAATTAGCATAATTTCTACCCTGAGATCTTGTCACAGTATAACCTCACAGATCTTTATGATGAATCTCCTTCTCAGAGGGACTTCCAATTTCTTGGCAAAGATTCACCATACCCCAGTGCTAACTTCTCATTTCCAAATATATCCTTTTAAGATAAAACTCCAATGAATAGAATAGTATATTAACCACTAAAACAGTTTTCTCCAAGAACTGACTTTACTCAAATGGAATAGGGTACTATGATATCCTTAAAATACAGTGAGAGCATTTTTTCTCCTGTCTCTCATCTTTGGCAATTGTATCTCCTTCATACACTAACAAAGACATGTTCCAAATTCATCATAGCATTGTCATTCTGGGTCTCCTATTATTCTTTGTTTTTTGTTTTTTTTTTTGTCCTGCCTTCTCAATTCATATCAGTTAACTGGAAAAAGTAGAACAAATAGTAATTTTTCCTGTGGGACTATTATACAATTTCTATGTAGAATCAGACAAAATATTTATTAGGTAGGAAATAGAGAGTCTAGAACTCAGTCTTCCTGAATTATTAGGTACGGGGTTAATTTTAATTTTATTTTGGAGCATTCATTTCAGTTTTCTTAGTTTTTTTTTTTTCTTTTGCTTTGTTTTGTTTTTTCTAATACTGGCTAAAAGGAGAATGACACGTTTCTCTGTTTTGAGCTGTCACCATAGAATCCACCGATGTGATATGGTATGACATGGTCACTAATGCCTGGTAAGTCTTTAGAATTTCCTTACAGTTTGGCATAAGGTAAAATGTTCCTTTAGTCCCTACTTCAGCCTAAATAAATACGCTAACATGCCACGCTTTGATGGAAGAAGCACGCCTACTGTGGCTCCTGTGGTGGACGTAACCCGCATGCCAATGACAGGTGGCACTCAGACAGGTCTTTTCCTCTGCAAACTGGCACCTGGTCTTGGCTCTGCCCACATACGAGAGCTGTCAGTTAATGGACAGCAGAGTGTCTCTGACTTCAAGGCATTTCATATTCCAAGTGTGTCCCAGCTTGTTAGTTGACCACTGGCCAGAACCCAAATTGGACACCAGCTCCAGCATTGTTCCCAAGCTGAAATTCTCAACAGATGGCCAGGGTGGTCACAGGAGTAGGCAACTTGCACCTCTCACCACAGGTGGCAATTAGTTTTGTGTTAACAGCAACTATTAGCACCTATTTGATGAAAACACAGAAAAAGTACCATCCTGGCATCCATCTGAAAGTTGCCAATTAATTCTGTTTGTAAACAAAATTTATATCTTCAGTTTCCCGGAAAGTAAACCTTAACTGTTCCAAGTTCAAATGTTCAAAATACCAAGATACTTCATACTTGGCTTATGAAACTAGTCTAAAAATTACCCCTACCTGTAATGCAGGATATTATGTCTGTTTAGTTATTCATAATATATATTACTAACTGATAATCTAAATTTTCATCTGATACATAAAATCTGTAGCTGGCTCAGGTCCATAAACAATTAATAATCACATAATTATTGTTCCTATTAGTTTAAAATACAGATTTCATGTTGGACAGATTGTAAATAAAGTTTGGGCCCTAATATTTTTAATGTGTAACCTAAACACCCAACTTCTTAAAGCTTCTGTTTCCACATCCCTCAAATGGGAGTAATATAATATTATGCTGCAACACTATTCTTTAAAATAATTAAATTAATGTGCATAAAAAGCATTTATTGGAGTACATGGCACATGGTAAGTTCTCCAAAAATATGTGTTCTTATTATTACACAACCTTCTACAATAATGGCATTATTATTACCAGCAGATAATTAGTAGAAGATACTGTTTGAAATGTGAAGTTTCCAATCCAGAAATCTGATTATGCTTGGGCCAGGAAACAATACCTGAAGGATGTGCAATTTCCCAGATACAGGAAAATGAGTGGCAAATTCTAAGCTTACACAGGGACTGGCAAAATTTATAAATGCACCTATATAATTTAAAAGTATAACGGCTATCTATTGGATGAATATAATAAATGGACACATATATTGTTTATTAAATAATTATTCAAATATATTGAATAAACAATATACGTGTTTATATGAAAATCATTTGGCTAAAGAAAAGGAAATGTGTCATTACTACTTAAAATATTATATTTTATGTTTTCCAGCATTAATCATTTTTCTTTGTAGTTATCTGTACAACTAGCAAATGACACCCATCAGGTGGATTTATAACACTGGAGCTGATTGTATGTGCATTCATCGTACAATATTTATAGTACTTAAAAAGTTATAGCCTTCTGATAACCTTTTGAGCTAGAATCTATGACGGATTTGTTCAGCCTGTGCATATGAGTCAAACCATAGGATAACCATTATTCTCACCACATTCCTGGTCCGTATTTTTCAGAGGTAAAACATAAAGAATTTAAATAGGTTATTCAAGATCACACTCCTGATTAGTGGCAAAGAAATCCACTGGACATAATTTCAAGAAAATAGGGATGCAACTAAATATAAATGGCCAAACAGTGATAGAATCAGCTTAAAGTTAAAATCTCTTGTAACAGCCTTTATGCTATGGTCATCTGTAATAAACGATCCCACAATAGTAGTCCATGCAGGTTCTAATATTTTTAGACAAAAAGGCTAAGACAATAAAGGCACACAATTGTACTGACCCTTTTCTTTATATTTCTGACTTTTTCAAATGTCACAATATTTTGTGTACATTGCTTTTCTCCTGTTCTTATTTGTTTCCTGCTTTATTGACATCATTTTAATTGCCCAAACTTTACCAGCCAACCTAGTCAGCATGGTTATTTATCAAGAGTCCAAATTACCACGCGTCCTTGAAGCACATGGTATATGTGAAGAAGGCCGATCTCCTCAGCAGGGTGGCCGAGCACCTGTTCAGGAACTCTGTATCCCAGAAGCACGTGATCTAAACATTGGAGCTTCTAAACAATTAATATAAGAACATATTTCAGTGCTAAGTGGAAAGATTCACTTGGTGTCAAAATGCCACCTAAAAAAAGGAATTATAAGTAATTCTATTCAGTTCTTCTTTATATGAATCTCATATTTCATGGAACTAAAAACTCTAAAAATTCTCTCTTAAAATAGATTTCAATTTATGAAAAGGGATTTGTCAGTGGGTTCAGGAAAATTGATAGAATTTTGCTCCATATATCTTGAAACTCTTATTCTCTTGTCTCTATTCTATTTTTATGAAATATTCATGAATTACAGGCACTATGTATAAGCCATCAGCAGCACTTAGAATTTGCAGGCATACATAAGAATGTAAATGGCAAATTCTATCCCCTTTTCCTCTGACAAGCTATTGTGAACATTCTTTTCTCTATTGTAGATCCTTATAGGTGACGTTAGTGTCACTGTAGAGTTAGTTTAGAAAATAAGTAAGAATGGGATAAAAAAAATCACGGAGCTAATGATGACATGCAGAAGATTGGATGGTCATAGAAAAATATTATATCTGCTGTTGCTAATTTTTTAAAGCTGTTAATAATTACCTGAAATATATAATTCTGACATGTCTAGAAAAGAAATCACAATTAATCATACTCCCTTCTTATCCAAATTTTGAGGTTTTTTTTAATTCTCATTAATGTTAGATTGAACAGAATATTGACATGTTGATACATTTCAAGTTCATTTATTTGGCTGGAAATGTATTATATTTCTTTTTTATGTAAACACAAGACATTTTTCAAGGAGCTTCAGTGAATATATATTTGAGGTATAGCAAATATATATACCATCTGTAAGTTATGATGGAACCTGGTGTGTAAGAGGAAACATTGCCACATTTGTAAATACTGGCAACCTCTATCACATAACAAACTTGATTATCACTAGAGTACTAATAAGCATGACATTCTAGGTTTGACTGCAAAAGAAACATGAAGTATCCAAGGAGGAAACTAAAACAATTTCAACTTACTTTCTTTAATATAGTCAGTGTGTAAATACTTTCCCACAGTGCCAAATCTTGTTAATATAAAATCAAAAATAAGGAAGGGATAACTGTACATTTATCTTGCTAAAATAAGGATTATAAATGCAGTGAGCACTCAAGAAATGTAGATAAACCTTAAAGTGTATCTTACACAATTTAAATTATACTTAACAAGTGATTGTTAAAACCATAATCAGTCCAGACCGTTTTAAAATGCCTTATCCCTTTTTGTTTCCACGACTTCCTTTATTTTCATACAGCTGTGTACAATGCTACCTCAAATAGATGAGTGAGTGTTGATTTATTTGAACACATATGTTTTGAGACCCCCCTGGGGGAAAAGAGTGAAGCTTGGCACAGTATCACTGTGCTTCCGAAAAATATTCAGTTGTGAAATGGTAATATCTTCAGAAGTTTCTGCAAGGAATTAATGCTTTGGCAGTGATGTGTATAATGCAGAAGCTTCTTCCCATTCGGTCTCATGGTCATATGGAAAATGTCCACATGATGTTCCTCTTGTTGGACATAAGGGTTATTGTGAGACTTGCTATGTTTCTTACCTTACTGAAACATTCATCTAATCAGAAAATGTTTTACTATAACTCACCGAGAGTATGGCATAATTTCATTAAAGGTTTTTACTGAGAAAGGTCAGGAGTTTAAGACTAAATATAATACACAGGCACATGAGTACTACTTTAAAAAATATTTTCATGGCAAGGGAAAAAAAAATCCTCCCTTAATTCATCTCTGGTTACTGAAAGGTTGGCACAGTTATCTTCTCCTGTGTTGAAGGTTTAAATAGCTCTCAGCAGCATTTCATAAATTTAAACTTGAATTGAAAAGCTTTTCTTGTCTCCAAAAGAAAAATAGTCACATATTACTTACATGGTAATTACAGGCTATGCAGCTGCCCTACAAAGCTTTACTATAAATGTGTTAAGCATGAACCACTACACAAACCTTATTCAAATTTCATTAAATGTTAAGCCAAAGAAATGTCATCCCCCACACCAATTGCTTATACAAGAACAATGGCCATCTCCCTAGTCTCAGACCTAAATAGTGTAATAGAATCAATGTTGTTGATTTAGCCCACGGTTGCCTAAAAGTCATTACTGTTATCTTTCACCAAGTCTCTTTCCCCCTCATTATGCAAAAGTGAAGCTTATGCTAATGGGTAGAAATCTAGAGATGAATAAGCTTCTTTGAAATATCATTTGAAGATTGAAAATTCAAGAAAAAAAAGTATATGCTTCTCTTACGATAAAAATACTGACCTCAATTTCTGTGTCGCACTGATCCCTGCTTTAAGCCTTTCTCACATAACAATTTAAAGCTTACACAGCACTTCCATTTGCCTAATACTTCAAAAATATTTAGCTGGTTACACAAAGTACTGCAGCAGTAGCAGGAGAATAAAGACTGAAGCTATAAAAATGGTTTAAAGGGAGTGAGCTAAGGTAAAATGTCTCAAAATTATAATCTTGTTTTTAAAGGCCTTAATGTCATACCCTCTAGAAATGTTCTTTGAATACTGTCGTCTGCTATGCATGCATTATTTGAACTTTGAAGCAAATGAATTTGACCAGATGTGAAGAATAGTTGAGCACCTAAAGTTGTCAGGTTTACAACTACACTAATCGACTGGGAAAAATCAAACTGGTCTTGGTCTTGATTAAGTTTTAGGTTACCTTGATTCAGAAACATAGACATGCTAAACTGTAACACACTCTTATAACTTTCCATTTTTCAATTTGACCTTGTTTAATGTTTAAAAGTTGACAAGGTCACCAGTGGTGTTAGGTGAATATCATGTATGTGGGTCATTACAAAAGTATGGAGATACACAAAAATCAAAAAAGGTAAAATCCATGTGGATGGACACAACTGAAGCCTTCCCAGCAACACCAATAAGCCAGTTGAAACTTACAAGGGTGAATCAGAAAGGACACTGCCAACTGTGTTTCCTGGAAGTAAATAATGGACTACAACACAGTTTGTATCAAAACTTTCTTTTTTTTGAGACAGATCCTCAAGCTGTCCCTCTGGGTAGAATGCTGTGGCATCACAGCTCACAACAACCTCCAACTCCTGGGCTCAAGTGAGTCTCCTGCCTCCTCCCAAGTAGCTGAGACAACAGGCACCCACCACAACGCCCAGCTATTTTTTGGTTGCAGCCGTCATTGTTGTTTGGC
>CAUYQV010040776.1:0-17368 GCA_963574575.1 Galagoides demidoff
CCTGTGGTCCCAGCTACTTGGGAGGTGGAGGCAGGAGACTCGCTTGAGCCCAGGAGTTGGAGGTTGCTATGAGCTGTGATGCCATGGCACTCTACCCAGGGGGATAGCTTGAGGCTCCGTCTCAAAAAAAAAAAAAAAATCATTCTACTTAATCTGGATACACCTGATATTAAAATTGGAGAAAATATATTATTATAAAGGGGAAATTACAAACATATTTCACTTATAAATGAGGATGCAATATGATAAACAATATATTAACATGTTGAATTAAAAATTAACGTTAATGTAAGTAATGTACTTTGGTCAAAATTAAATACAATTTATATGAGAAAAAAAAATGTTTGTTTTGTTTTTCTTCCTGGCAGAGCATGTAAGGTATATTCCGTCATCCACTCAGAGCCCAAAAGCAAAGAATAGGCGACTTATTGGTCTGAGGCATTTAAGGAAATCTCCTTCTAATCATCAGTGCCTAAGCTAACCGAGCAGAGACTTCAGCGGTAAGATGTAGCAATGAATACAGACTTTATAGATAGTAGAATCTCTGTAAGTTGAACACCCAAGGGACTGTAAAAAATTGGTCAACATACAGAGGTGGTCAGCATAAGAAACTAGGTCTATTGTGTTGAAATGCACACATGATACACGTCCAGTCTATGAAAATTAAGTCAATTTAAGGAACTGGTCAGTGTAGGGAGGTGGTAGGCTATAGAGTTTCTACTGTAATTCAAAAAAGATACTAAGCAAAAAAAGCATCACCACCAACAAACAACAACAATAACAAACTCTGGAGAGGGCAAGATTCTGATTTCCAGAGTTGTCACATTACATTACTTAAATGGTCAAATTCTCCAACAAAAAATATAAGATATGCAAAGAAACCAGAAGTATGGCCCATAAATAGGGGGAAAAGGGAGAAAAAAATAATCAGTGGAAATTACATCAAGGAAGCCCAGATGTTAGACTTATTAGGCAAAGACTTTAAGTAAGTTGTTTAAAATATGCTCAAAGAACTAAGGAAAGGCAGTGCCTGTGTCTTAAAGGAGTAGGGTGTCAGCCCCATATGCTGGAGGTGGCAGTTCAAAACCAGCCCCTGCCAAAACCTGCAAAAAAAAAAAAAAAATGAACTAAGGAAATCACGTCTAAAGAACTAAAGGAAAGTATGAGAATGTTGTTTCATTAAATATGAAATATCAATAAAAGGAGAGAAGTTATAAAAAACAAATTCTGGAATTGAAAGTTCAATAACTGAAATGAAACATTCACTTAGAGGAGCTCAATGAAAGGTTTAACAGGAAGAAGAAGAATCAGACTCGGTGCCTGTAGCTCAGTGAGTAGGGCACCAGCCACATACATCAAAGGTGATGGGTTTGAGCTTGGCCTGGGCCTGTTAAACAACAATAACAACTGCAACCAAAAAACAGCTGGGCATTGTGGTGAGCACCTGTACTCCCAGCTACTCAGGAGGCTGAGGCAAGAGAATCACTTAAGCCCAAGAGTTTGAGGTTGCTGTGAGCTATGACACTAGGGTACTCTACTGAGGGTGACATAGTGAGACTCTGTCTCGAAAAGAAAAAGGAAAAAGAATAAGTGAATTTGATGATAGGTCAAATGATAGTAACTGAAGAACAGAAAGAAAAAAGAATGATGAAAAAAGAGCAGAGCCTCAGAAACTTATCAAGCATACTAAGATATATATATATATATAGGGAGTTCTATAAGAGAAGAGAGAGAAAGGGGCAGAAAGAATATTTTGGGGAAAAAAACTATGGCCAAAACTTCCCAAATTTGATGAAAAACATTCGTGTACATATCCAAGAAATTCAACAAACTTCAAGAAGGATAAACTTAAAAAGATCCCACCACAGGTGGCACGTGTGGCTCAGTGAGTAGGGCATCAGACCCATATACCAGGGGTGGTGAGTTCAAATTCGGCCCTGGCCAAACTGCAACACCAGGCATTGTGGCAGGCACCTGTAGTTCCAGCTACTTGGGAGGCTAAGGCAGGAGAATCAGCTGAGCCAAAGAGCTGGAGGTTGCTGTGAGCTGTGACGCCATGGCACTCTACTGAGGACTACAGGGTGAGACTCTTAAAAAAAAAAAAAAAGAATTCCACCATGACACATCATAATTAAATTGTTGAAAGGCAAAGACAAAGAGAGCATCTTCAAAGCATCAAGAGAAAAGTCATGTATAAAGGATCCTTAATAAGATTAACAGCTGAATTTTTGTCATAAACTATTAAGGCCAGAAAGGCAGTGGCATTTTCAGAACTCTGAAAGACAAAGACTATCAACCAAGAATTCTATATCTAGCAAAACTATTGTTTAAAAATGAAAAACACATTAAAACATCCCCAGTAAAAACAAAGATAGAAACAATTTTCCATTAGAAGACTTGCTGTATATGAAACACTAAAGATGTTAAGACCTTTGGATGCAAATGACAGGACACTAGACAATAATTCAAATCCACACAAACAAATTAAGAGCACCAGTAAATGTAACTACATAGGAAAATACAAAAGCCAATGTAAATTCATTTTTTTCTTTGCCACTCTTTTTTCTCTAATTTGTTTTTTCAAATAAATGCAAACTTTATTTCATTTCTTTATTATACCCTTATATATTCATTTTATTACTTATTTATATTTTCTACATTTATAATCTGTTCAGCAGCTATCATTCTCCCTAGTTCTTTAGGTTTCTGTATTCTACTGAAAATTTATATTTCACAATTTAATTTTATTATTTTTTTTATTAAATCATAGCTGTGTACATTAATGGGGTACAATGTGCTGGTTTTATATACACTTCGAAATACTTTCATGAAACTGGTTAACATAGCCTTAACTGCATTTCCTTAGTTATTGTCTTAAGGCATTTATATTTGGCTCAGCGCCTATGGCTCAAGTGGCTAAGGCACCAGCCACATACACCTAAGGTGGCAGGTTCGAATTCAGCTCAGGTCTGCCATACAACAATGATGGCTGCAACCAAAAAATAGCTGGGCGTTGTGGCAGGCACCTGTGTACCAGCTACTTGGGAGGCTGAGGCAGGAGACTCGCTTGAGCCCAGGAGTTGGAGGTTGCTGTGAGCTGTGATGCCACGGTACTCTGCCCAGGGGGGATAACTTGAGGCTCTGTCTCATAAAAAAAAAAAAAACAAAACACATTTATATTCAACACTTAGTAGATTTAACATGTTCTCTTGTAAAATGCACCATAGATGTGGTCTCACCAATTACCCTCCCCTCCCCCTCCTCTTTCCCCTTCATCTTGGGCTGTAGTTGGGCTTATAGCTTTCATATGGAAGTGTGGGTATTTATAAATCGGTTTCATAATAGAACTGAGTTCATTAGATACCTCATAATTTTAAAGAACAACTGCATGAAGCAAAAATTATAAATCTATGTTGATGGTCATACAATGTATAGCACAGAGGTGGGGAAGGGAATGGAGATATACAGGGAAAAAGTCTTTGCATACAATTAAAAATAAGATGATATTAATCCATACAAGATTATTATAAATTAAGATGCTGGACAGCTGTGGTGGCTCATTCCTGTAATCCTAGCACTCCTAGAGGTTGAGATAGGAGGATTGCTTGAGTTCAGAATTTTGAGATCAGCCTCAGTGAGAGCAAGACCCCATCTTCATTAAAAATAGAAAAATTATCCAGGCATCATGGTGTGCATGCATAGTCCCAGCCACTAGGCTGAGGCAGAGGGATTGCTAAAGCCCAGGGATTGCTCAAACCTCAGGAGTTTGAGGTTGCAGTGAGGAATGATGACACCACTGTACCTGGGTAGAGACCCAGGTGACACAGCAAGACACTGTCCCCACAAAAAAAAAAAAACCAAAACTATTGCAATTCCCAGGGAAACCACTAAGGAGATAGATAAAACACATACAATTAAATACATTGACAAAAGAGTGCTAGAAAATGTTTATTTAGCACAAAAGAAATAAATAGTGGAGGAATAGAAGAACCAATGAAATGATATAAGTAAAAAACGAGCAGTGAGCTAGGTACAGTGCCATGTGCCTATAGTCCCAGCTACGTAGGAGGCTGAGGTGAGGAGGATTGCTTGAACCCAGGAGTTGGAGGCCAACATGGGCAACATAATGAGACTCCATCTCTAAAACAAACACAGAATGATAGACATAAATTGTACCTTATCAGCAATTATATGAAATCGCTATAAATGATCAAAACTAAAAACTCTTACATTTCAATAGACATCATTAAGAAAGAGAAGGCAACCCATAGGATGGGAGAAAGGTTTATAAATCACATATCTGATAAGGGATTTGTGTCTAGAATATATAAAGAGTTCCTACAACTCAACAATTACAAGACAAATAACCCAATTTCAAAGTTATACAAAGGACTTGAAGGTACCCTTTTCAAAAGTAGATAAACAAATGGCAATAATCACAGAAAAAGATGCTCAACATCATTAGCCACCAGAGAAATAACAAATTAAACAACAAGCTAAAACCTCAAACTCAGTAAGATGGTTGTAATGAAAATGAGGGACAATTATAAAGATTGGTGAGGATGTGGAGAAATTAAAACCCTCATACACAGCTAGTAAAAATGTAAAGTGGCAAAGTTTATTTGAAAGTCTGGAAGTTCCTCTTAAGGTTAAACATAGAATTACCTGAAGTATGTACCCCTTCAAGGTATAGACCCTTAAAACTTGAAAACCTATGTTCAGAGAAAAAATTGTACACAAATGTTTATAGCAGCTTTATTCACAGTAGCTCCAAAGCAGAAAACAGTCAAATGTCTAATGAATGGATAAACATGATGTGGTATGTCCATAAAATGAAATATTATTCAGCTTAAAAAGGGATGAACTGGTGATACATACTAAAACTTGGATGAACATGGGAAAACTTATGCTCAAAAAATGAACCACATAGTGGTTCAAAAATCCACATAGTGCATATTTCCATTTATATGAAATTTCTAGAATAGGCAAATCCATAGAGACTGAAAGATTAGTGGTTGGCAGGGGTTTGGGGAAGGAGGGAATGTGGAGTGGCCCTTAATGGTTGGTTATGGGGTTTCTTTTTAGCTTTATGAAAATGTTCTGGCCAGGTGCAGTGGCTCATGCCTGTAATCCTAGCACTCTGGGAGGCCGAGGTGGGTGGACTGCCTGAGCTCAGGAGTTCAAGGCCAGCCTGAGCAAGCACAAGACCTCGCCTCTAAAAGTACCAGGTGTTGTGGCAAGCACCTGTAGTCCTAGCTATTTGGGAGGCTGAGGCAAGAGAATTGCTTGAGCCTGAGAGTCTGAGGTTGCTGTAAGCTATGATGCCACAGCACTCTACTGAGGGCAACAAAGTGAGACTCTGTCTCAAAATAAAAAGACAAAAAAGAAAAAATATTCTGGAATTTGATAGTGACAATGGTTGAACCACTCCTTAAATGTACTAAAAACCACTGAACTGCACAATTTAAAAGCATGAATATTGTGGTATGTGAATTATATTTCAATTTTTTAAAATGGGATGGAGGTGTAATTAGAACTCCAAGGCACAAGAGACCCCCTGCCATGTCCTGTCTCTCCCATCCAGCCTCCTGCCATCACTCTGACCTGCCTTGGTTCCAGTACTCCTCAGGGTTCTTCAGAGAAACAGAATCAATAGGACAACAATGCTGCTATTGATATCAGCATCAATATCTGTATTGATATAGATATATACAGAATTATGAGCACAAAGGGGGACCAACCTGGACCCTACCTCCCCCTTTTTGTCCCCTTTGGAAATTCTACTCCTTATACTCTGTTACTAGCTAGGTTCCATGGCAAGTATAACATGTAGGCAGGGAAATAATCACTGGACTTGGTCTTCCTGGTAAACTAGCTTGGAGTCTGATCAGTGTTTCAGAATGTATTGATTAACCCACAAGGCTTAGGCAATACCTCCTGTTATTGATCAACCCACAAGGCTCAGGCAGTATCTCCAGTGCACTGATAGCCTTTGCTCAGGGAGCACAGGTATGTAGGAAACTTAAAGACGCTTGGTGGGGCTTTCACTAGCTGCCTAAGAACTAAGTTTGGGCCTCCGTAAATCTCAGTGATTAATCCAGTTTCATTTCCACTCAGTGCCTCCAAATGCAAGTTTCTGGAATTGGGGGCTGAGACTCTGCACGTTTTTGAAGTGTCCAGGCGATTCTAATGTGACCCAAACTAGAGGATCTCTGGACTGAGTCTTTCATGATGCTCTGAGTTTACAGTTTTACTTCTTCAGACCCCTGAGCAGAGGCGTTTGGGGCAGAGTTAGGATCCAAACAAGCCAGTGAGCTTAGTTCCTTATGCTAATGGTCATGAAGGTCTCATAATTACACGGAGGACACAAGTGTCCCGTAATTAGCGTCTGCTGTTCTGTTCCTGGGGATCAATTGTTCTGTAACAATGGCCTGCTCAGCTCACTCCTGACCACATTCCAATCTCCTGAGAGAAGAGCACCACAGTTCTCAGCACATTAACCCTCTCCTCTCTCCAGCCAGGACTCCAGTGACAAGCACTGAGGTGGCAGTGGCTCATGCTCTGACCCAGGGCTTTGGAGGGAGGCTGGAGAAGGACCGGTGGGGTGACTGAGTATTTGGGGCAGTGAGCACTTTGCATCTCAGCCTGTGGTTCTCACTCAGACTCAGTGAAGCATAACTTATGGGGCTGAGGCACAGGGGTCCTCCTGGGGATTCTGATTGTACAAGGATTTGGGACGCACTGACCAAATCCTCACCTCTTTCAGGCTGAAGAGGCGGCTGAAAGGGCAGAGGTGCTTATTCCTGACATGTAGCTGTCATGTCAGGACATCACAATGGCCTTCGCTGTGGGATCGTGAGGGACCCAGCAGCAAGAGGCAGTGAGGTGTGGAGCCAAGAACACAAGCTTGGCCCTAAAACCCGAGTCCAATCCTGGCTGCCAGTCATCAGCTATGATATTTCAGGAAAGCCATTTCTGTCTCTGAGCTGCAGACTCCTCATCTACAAAATAGGGACAAGAACACTCATCTCTATCATGTGGATACTTAGATTGTTTCCACTCTTTTTCCTTCTTTTACAATATTCTTGGCATTATGAATTTACAATTTACATTCAAGATTCTGACCACTGGGGGGGCCGAAGAGTATTCATGAACAACACCTGCGGGAGCTTTTCTTTGTTGTTGGTGGAGACAGATTGTCACTTTCTTGTCCTGGTAGAGTGCCATCGCACCACAGCCCCCAGCAAACTCCTGGGCTTGCCTCAGCCTCCTGAGTAGCGGGGACTACAGGTGCCTGCTATGATGCCTGGCTATTTTTAGACATGGGGTCTCCCTCTTGCTCAGGCTGGTCTCCAACTCCTTAGCTCAAGCAACCCACCTACCCCAGCCTCCCAGAGTGCTGGGATTACAGGCAAGAGCCACCGTGCCCCAGCCACCTTCAGGGAGATTTTACAAAATAAAGACCCATGTCTGTTGAGCCGAGGGCATGACTCAGGAATGGGGTATTTGGAGAAAGTTCTTCAGATCTTCCCGATGCACACTATTGGTTCAAACCAATCTGTGGAAGTCCTGGAAGGACTTTGACAATTTTTTAAAATGTGTGATTTTGCAGAGTCATTGACTTACTTTGTTTTTTACATTTTTGTGGAGTCAGGGTCTCACTATATTGCCCAGGCTGGTTTCAAAATCAAGCTCAAGTGATCCTCCTGCCTTAGCCTCCCAAAGTGCTAGGATTACAGTGAGCGATCATACCTGGCTAGAGGCTTTGGCTTAAATTGTGCATGCTGGTATGTTGGAGCAAGTTTGTCGGCAGGGAGTGAGCCGGCATAGACCTGTCTGTTTCTTTTCTAAGGTTCCCAAAGGGCTATACACTTTGCTTGCATTATCTTATTTAATTCTCAATTTGTTGCTGGTCTGGGCTACCCCCCTCACCTCCAGACCCATATAGCTAGCTGCCTGCCTGACTTTGCATTTGGATGGGAATAGATGTCTCTAAAGTTGCTTGTCCCAGTTGCACTTCTGCTCTCTACCTAAACCTACTCCCTCCTCCATCTGAATGGCAATTACTTCAGGGCCATTCAAGTCTTATAGCTCCTTAGGTATTTGGAAGATATTCTTAACTTTTCCCTCATCCCCGGCATCCTATTCATGAGCAAATTCCATGGACTCTACTTTTGTGAAATACATGTATCCAGAATCTAGCAAGTTCTTACCAAGCTCATGGCTACCCCTTGATCCTGAACCACCATCATATCCCCGTTGAGTAATTGCCATAGCACAGAGGTGCGGTCTCTGCCTTCACCTGCTACACTCAACCGTCACCTCAGCAAGGGTCATTCCCTGAATACTCCACCTCAAAGGAAACCCCCTTCCCTTGTTCCAGTTCCTTGCTTTATCTTGATACTTAACTACTAGTTCTTATCATTTTGCTTATTTAGTTGTTGTCTGTCTTTTCTAAGAATGTGAATTCATGTAGGGAATGGAGTTTGGTCTATTTTATCGGTGCTGGGTCCCCAAGGATATGCCAGGCCCTCACTGCACCCACACCACACCACACACACACACCACTGAATCAGTGAACAATTCCTCACAACCTCTAGGTATTTTCTTTTTCATTTCACAGACAAGGGAGTGGAGGCTTAGAAGATATTTTTCCCAAGGTCACAACACAAATAGAAAAGGCTGAGTCTTGAACCTAAGACTGACCTACAGCAGAGATCATTTTCCTACACGGGACCATTATTTTTCTTACTCCATTACAATTTCCTTCTAAACACTTTTTTTTTTTTTGCATTTACATTTCAAATTGGGACTGTAACACTCACAGATTCAAGGGGAGGCTCCACTGTAAGACAAGGGCCTTTCTTCTTGTCTTCAAACTCTGTCTGGGCTGAGCCACGCTAACCCTGCAGGGGTCCTGGCCACTGTGGTCAGTACTAGGATGATAAGGAATCAAATCCTCCATGGCTGTTTTTTTTTTTCTTTTTTCTCAGTGGCCCCACTTGTAAGGAATCCTAAGGAGAAGAATACTGCATCCGTGGGAAGCCTCATTTGCATAAAGATATTTATCATTGGATTATGTATTCCGCAGAATCCCTGAGAAGCCTCCACTGTGGGGCCCAAAGCTGAGAGAAGGAACCAGAAAAAGCCACGAAGAGCGAGCCACTTGGAAGGTGAGAAGAAACCAAAAAAGCATGGTGTCCCAGAAGTCAAGTAAAAAGGTCCCTCAAAGAGGATTCCTAGAAATAAGGTCCGGGGGTCTTTTATAAAGAAAGCAATCAATATGCACTGAAGGTTACAAAATAGGACCATAAAAGGACACAGCTCGGATAGGAAGATTTAGTGCGAGAAGGAGGGCCACTTTCCTTAGATTAGTCTCTAACTCAGTATAATCCCCATAAAAACACCCCACTCAAATTGATGGAAACTTAACAAGATTATTATAAATCTGGAACAATTGGGATAAAAGAACAGAATTGAATTTCCTGAGAAAGAAGTATAATGAATGGGACTCGCCCTACCCATTTACCAAAACATATTGTAGAGTCAAAGGAATGAAAACCAGGCCACAGGGGTGTGGGGGGAGGAAATAAGGGGCCAGGGGGTGTGGACACAGGTTGGGGAAGGCTCTCCGGCTGGTCAGCATATAATGAGGCTGGCATTTCACACTTGGGGAGGAAGTATTGAATTATTCATTAAATTATATTTAAATTGGCTAGTTATTTGGATAAAAAATTAAACTAGAAACTGTCCTCCCATCTTAACGCCAAAACTCCATACAGACGGAAGATGAAAAGAATACAAACAAACACCCCCTTCCCTCCACCCCTAATCCCCCCCCCCCCCCCCGGCAATCCACAGCATAAAAAAAGGACAGGACACAGAAGAACATGCTGGGGTATTTTAGTAGTCTTTAGAAAAGTGAAAAGGAAAAGATGGACAGATTTCATTGCATAAAAATTAAAAAAAACCTTCTACAGAGCAAAAGAAAGTGTAAAGTTAAAAGATAAACACCACTGTGGATGAAAAAAAATTTTACGTATATGAGAGAAAAGGTTAATAGCATTAATATTAATTTCAGGCTTGGCATAAAAATTGGGGACTAAGTAAATACTTTGATGAGAAGAGGTTGGGCCTGAGACAGCTGAACTCCCTTCCTGTAGGTATCAGGCCAGCCCTGGGGGGCTCCTAAGCACCAGAAGCTGAGCAGTGCTCCACCTGGACCCTTGTGTTCCCCACCCGACCCCCACACCAGGTATGCTGATGGGGCCAGGAGCAGTTGTGGGAGAGCCCTGCCTCAGAGGGCCAGGCTAGTCCTCTGAGCTGGACGTGAGTGCTGGGTAGGTGCTGGGGAGGGGTAGGGGCTGGCTGAGGTGGGTGCCAGGTCAGAGGCTGGGATGGGGGGACATCTGAAAGTTGTGAACAGAAGCAGGGGAGACAAGAACCTGGGGTGGGAGCTGCAGGTAGCTAGAATGGGGTGTGGGGACCCAGCGCAGGGGTGGGCCTCTCCCTCCAGGCTCCAGAGCTGTGACCTCATGCTTCCCAATCCTCCGGTTTGCTAGGAGCTCCCTTAGCTCAGGGTAGGTGGCCTCAAGTCCTTGCTTGCAGGAAACAGCCCTGATGCCTGAAAGCCCATCCTGACATTAACTACCTAGTTGGGTCATTCATTTAACAGATGATTTATGGGTAATTTGCTGTGAGCGGCACTGTGCTAGGCACTGGAACGCTGGGAATACTCACCATCCCTGTGCGTTGTGTTTTAAGGTAACATGAGAAAACTTGGGTTTAAAATGGAAAACCACAGACGACAGGTTTCTCTGACAACCTCACTGAGCTGCCTTTCAGGAAGGTCAGAGACACCCAGGGTGTGAGTTTCCTCCTGAATTCACTGGGGCTGCTGTGGGCCAGGCAACCACGGTGCAAGGCACTGTGGGGACAGGGCTGACTATCCCTGTGTGTTTATTAATTTAAAATGAGGCCTAAATGCAGGGTCACACAGTGTCTAAGATGAAACAACCTTTGGACCCAGGCAGCACGTTTCAAAGCCGCTGAGATCAGTTGCCTTTTTGGTGCTGGGCCAAAAAAAAAAATACAGGGTGTGTGGTGTAGAGGGAGGGACCTATTTGCCTGGGCCCAACTTCTGGACAAAGGGAAATGTAACAAACACAGAGCAGAGTTGATAGTGTTTAAAAATATGTTAACAGATCTTATACTTTGTAACAGAGCTGCTGAGCAGTAATGGCATGATTCTGACTCAGCAGGGTGGCCAAACTGGGCCACCCACGGTCTGGAGAATAAAGGGTCCCTCCCCAAGTTGTCACTGAAAAAAATCCCCCAGCCTGACAGCCGCAGGCCACTCTCTCAGCCCTTGGGAACAGAAGTGTGATGTGACATGCTGTGTGCCATTTTTACTGGAATAACAGAAAAATCTCTGTGGTGTTCTGAGGAATCAATGTAGATTTAGGGTTTACATGAAGCAAGGATAGGAGACAGAGGCCCTGGGTTCTAGTCCTGACGTCACCTGAGTGGCCTCACCCACCACGTGCTACTGTGCGCTCTCTCTGAACCTGTTTGCTCATCTGCAAAACAACAGATGAACAAGAAATAACAAGGCAAGGGAGCTCAACTCTACAACTGAGGATCAAAGGGGGCCATGGGGGTTCAGCGCCTGTAGCATAGTGGTTAACCGCGCCAGCAACATACACGGGGGCTGATGGGTTTGAACCTGGCCTGGGCCTGCTAAACAACAATGACAACAAAAATGGTCGGGTGTTGTGGCAGGTGCCTGTAGTCCCAGCTACTTGGGAGGCTGAGGCAAGAGAATCTCTGAAGCCCAAGAGTTTGAGGTTGCTGTGAGCTGTGATGGCACAGCACTCTACCGAGGGTGACAAAATGAGATTCTGTCTCAAAAAAAAAAAAAAATGGGGAGGAGAGCAATTAGGGTGAGACAGTCACTCATGGCTTGTACCCCCTCTCCTGGCACACAGCTCATCTTCATGTTCCAGTAAAGAATCTCAACACCAAGAACTGAATTCGGGGTCAAATGGTGGCAGCTCCTGCCCTGGGCCACTGCCACAAATTTGTGCCTTTCCTCAGCCTTCTGTCATCTCCCGTGTCAGCGCACCAAAAAATCCAGGTTGCCCCTTCCATGGGGTAAAATTGCTTTCTTTTCTAGGCTACTTTTCCCAGCCTTCCTTGCATCTAGAGCTAGCCATGTGACTAATTCTCACCGAGTGAAGGTGAACAGAAATGATGTTTCCCTTCTGGGCTGGGCTTTATGGAACAGCTGAGCCTTGGGGGATGGTGGAGCCCATGAAAGAGGCAGCCTGGATCCTTGAATCACTACATGGAGGAAAGCTGTCAGCTAACAGAGGATGACCATCTGGAGGAACAAGGAGATTGGACTTTTCTGTGAGCAAGACACAGACTTGTTTTCATGATAAGCCACTAAGACGGGAGTTTATTTGTTACAGTAGCTAATGCCGCCCTAACAGAGTCACTGTCCACGGCGCACCTCCCTGGCACAAGCTCCTCTGCTTCCCTCCCTTTCAAACCTCTCAGACATTCAGAGACAACATCCATACAGAACCACACAGGCACTTGCTGTTGGGGACAGAGGCCACTCCAGAGCTGAGGGCAGCCAGGACCTCGTTCCAGGCCATGACAGGCTGCTTGCTAAAATTTGAAGAGCCCACTGCTGGTGGAGTTCCATTTTAATAACCAAGTTTAGGAGATTCAATTAAGATTGGGAGCC
This sequence comes from Galagoides demidoff, assembly GCA_963574575.1. Taxonomy (NCBI): domain Eukaryota; kingdom Metazoa; phylum Chordata; class Mammalia; order Primates; family Galagidae; genus Galagoides; species Galagoides demidoff. The sequence goes on from CAUYQV010040776.1 coordinate 12,755, forward strand.
TTATCCCTCTTCCAGGGAGGCCTCACAATTGGTGTTTTTCTTTGCAAAAGCTGGAGTGGGGCCCTTTGCAGGGGTTTTTGTACAGCAAGCAGCACAGAGAGAAAAAGAAAAAAAAACCAAAACTTTGGTTCAAAGATGCCAATAATAGGAGATTTCTTTTCCTGGTCTCTCTGTGGAAGATTGTCAACAGTACAGGCATAATCGGGCTGGCGGCTGGCCTGCTTGGAGAGGGGGACGTGTGCTCCTTTGTTAGGATGGGCTGAATGGGATGTCCCTGCACCCAGACCTGGCCTCCTGGCTAACAAAGGGCCCCTTTGTCACCCTGGGCAAAGTGTGCTGCCGAGGTTGCCACAGCAACTCAGGGACACAGACTTACCGTGCAAGTGACATTTCAGATGCGGGCATTCAAAAATTCAAATTTCTTTAGGTAGAGTGGTTTCCTTCTCTGGATATTTTAAAGGAACCATATATCAAACAAAAGAAAAAAAATAAACAAGCCCAGAGTAAATGCATAGCCAAGCCACCAAGTAGATCATTGCAATTCAGCATGCTGGTGGTTCCTTTCTTGATGAAAAAGTTGGGTGAAAAGCCTTGTTGAGGGCATCGTTGGGGGCCCTGGGTCAGCTGGATGAGGTTTTTCTTATCCAAAAGGCAATCAGATATCTTTAAAAGAAAGTGTGGGGAGAGGGAACATCTGGAATTCCAGGAATTGGACACAGGGCACTTCTTCCTTGTCTTGTCTCTTTAAGTCTCCAAACCCTAGGGGCTGATCCACTGCGCGCCAGGCTGAGAGCTGGTTCTTGCTGACAAGGTGTAAGATAGCATGGGGACCCATGTAAATGTCATCTCCAAGTCATTGTACACAGCCTATTGTAGAGGTCCGGGCAGATACCCATTAAGGGAGTAACAGCGCTGTGTGGGCAGAGGAGGTGAGCAGAGGATGGTGAAGCCTGGATTTGTTGCCAACTCAACTTTGGCACTTTTCTGGATGAAAGAAGGGAGAAGGAGAAGAAAGGAAGGAAAAGGGAGAGGAAGGACTATTTCTGCGTTCTTTCAAAGTGGGAAAGCGTGATAGATGCCTGGGAGCAGGCTTACATATGTTTACACAATTGCCAGCATAACATACAAGATATTTCTCCTCAATCCTTTATAGTGACAGTCTAATAAACAATGTGGGGAGAATATTACATTGAACACCTGTAGATCCTCCATCTGGATTCCGTCATTAGCATGTTACTCTCTTCTCTCTTGGCTCTATCACATAGTCATCCATCTAGCCTGTTCTCTGTCTATTCATCAAGCCATCTTCTTTTGGGGGCACATTTTGAATTGCCAACATCCATCCATACTCCCTAAAACACGTCTGTGTGTATATATCATCAATTAGAGTCCAACATTTGTTTACCTTTTTTTAAATGAGAAATTTATAGACAATGAGATGTACAGATCTTAAATGTACCTTTGCTGAGTTTTGATGAATTTGTCCGCCAGTGTAACCCAAACCTTTTAAATATAGAATGTTAGGGTCACCCCAGAAAGCTTCCTCATGCCCTTCTCAGTCCATTTCCTCCACTTAACATCATAGCAAAAGACTTTTTCCATGTTACTCCCTTATCTTCTGCTCATTCAATTCATTGTTTAATCACCAGGGACTTTGCTGTCCCGGGCATAGGAGATGTGACCCCACTGCGATGGCAAGTAAGTTGTCTGGAGGTCCAGGTTGTGTGGGTCTGAATATCGGGTCTAGGACAGATTACCTAAACTCTGAGCTTCACTTTCCTGAGCAGTAAGCTCGGCATGGTGACATTAGCAACAATCTTATAGGTTTTGGGGAGGAGACATTGCGTGAGATGATGCATTCCAAACACTTAGACATAATAAGTGCTCAATCAGCATATTGTTTGAAGGGAGGCCACCGCTGAAGACTTTGTAACCCTTTCTCTTTCTCATGGTCATGAACTAAACTACAGTCCCTGTCCACTTTGGGGCCATTAAAAGCCCCATTTCTCTGAAAATTTTTGGACCAGGAAATTTGGACTTTTGTAGAATAATTGTCCAAAAACCAGAGGTCGCTTTGGAAGGGAGCAACCATCCTTCAGTGGGAGAGTGGTCGAGAGACTGTACCAAATGTCTTCTTCAAGGTGAAAGGAGCAGCCAACTTTATTCCCCTTTTCTTAGACCTGCATAGAGAGGAGCTAGAGAGGATAGAGCCAAGTGGTACCTGGGACCAAAGAGGAGTATCGCTATCCTTAGCAGGGTAAACACTAGTAGACATTTTCTAGTGTAAATGAAAGAGCCTTAAGATTACATATTCCTAGGGGCAGCACCTGCGGTTCCAAAGGGTAGGGTGCCTGTCCCATATGCTGGAGGTGGTGAGTTCAAACCCAGCCCCGTCCAAAAAGAAAAAGATTACATATTCCTGAGTCCAGGAAGCCCTCCCCCCTGACCAGGGCCGAAGTAACTGAAGATAGGCCCAAGGGAAGGACCAAGACGCAGTTATCATCTCCTTCACATGCCTAACTCCTACTCATCCTACAATGCCCAACTCAGCATCACCTTCCTTAGGAAGCACTCACTCTTCATGTTCCCATTTCACTTTGTTCTTGCCTCTATTATGCTTATCACGCTGTATTTATTTGACTATTTACCTGTCCGTGTCTCTCCAATCAGGCTGTGAGCATAAATCATATGTCAATTACAGTTGAATCTCTAGTCTTGGATTGGGCTCAAAAATATTTTTCATATATTAAATTAACCAACGTTTGCCAAACACTTTCTAAGTGTCAGATACTTTACACGTATTATCTTTGTAAAAATGTTAATCCTCTTACCCAGTGACTATAGTAAATTTGGAGAGAAGAGGGTAAAGAAAATAGAAATATAGAATAAAAAATAGAGTTTAATGACACATGACTGATGACTGATTAAGAAAATAAGAAAAAAAGCATAGATAGGAGACACAGTAGAGTTTTAAAAATCATAAGATCATACTAAAAACACATTTACACAAATATATTTGAAAAGTTGGAGAAATAAACAACTTCGTAGAAAAGTATAACTTACCAACATTTACTGAAGAAGAATATGACCTAATGACCCAATTATAATTTAAGAAGTTTAATAACTTATCAAAATTCTTCTCCCCCACACATTAGGCAAAACCAATATAATCTTTCTTTTTTTTGCAGTTTTTGGCCGGGGCTGGGTTTGAACCCGCCACCGCCAGCCGGAGCTCCACTCCTTTGAGCCATAGGCACTGCCCAAAACCAATGAAATCTTGATATATAAAGCCTGGCAATAATAGCACAAAAGAATTGTAGACTAATTTCACTTATTTAGATAGATGCAAATAAAATCCCTAGTGAAATAACTGAAATGGAATTTAGCAGTTTATTTTTTTTAAAAAATGACTAAATAGAAGTCCCCACAATTATTCTAGGAATTCAAGTGTTCTTCAACACAAATAATATTTACTAATAGAATTGGAAGACAAAACCCAGATGACTATTTCAATAGATGCCAAAAAAAATATATTACAAACTGTAACTGATTCATGCCAGAAAAAAATCTCTCAGCAGGCTAGGAATAAAAATAAACTTTGTCAATTGATAAAAGAGTATTACCAAAAACTTAGAATCTAAGTAACTTACTTAATGGCTTCATTGTGAAATATAGACTATATTACAATTGAAGTAAGCAACACAACACAATGTCTGAGGTCTCCCTTTCTATTTAACACTGATTCTAGGGGTGCTGGACAATGCAATAAGAAAAGAAAAGATAGAAGTGGTAAGATGATTGGAAAGGAAGAGCAGAGAACTTGATCACGGACACAGAAAATTAAAGAGAATCTACAGAAAAACACGTTAGAACAAACAAGGGAGTTTTAAAAGCTTCTTGGACAGAAAATCAACATTCACAAAATTTAACAGTTTTCCTACACATTGATAGGTACATAAATTGAAAGATCTTCTTGTCAAAAAGTCAATTCTCCCCAAGTTAATTGAATAATTCAATGTGGTTTCAAGCAGAGCAGGAACAGGGTTTTCTTTTTATCTTAACCTGCCACTTAGAGGAAAGATCTCTGAGATGCAATGAGTGGGGATTTAGTTGCAAAACGTGGGTACAACATGCACTTGGCCTCTTTGGGCCTCCATTTCCTCATTTGTAAAGTAGGGATAATAGTGCCCGTGTCACGGGATTGTTGCTGTTTGGGATTCATAGAGGTAGTAGATGTGTGGGACTCTGCGCAGTGCCTGGCACACAACTGGCGCTCAGCGAATCCTAGCTGTTAGTCATGCTCCCTTTTATTTCTATCTAGATGGCCACACACAGGGATGTTTTTTTCTTTTTTCTTTTTTTTTTTCCCCTAATACAAAGTAGTAGTAGAAAGTCTTGATGGGGTTGCGGGGGAGGAGAAGGAATATTCTTTTTCTGTGTACAATCATTACTTTTTTCAGATCAAATGATCACAAATAAAACTCAGACGTGATCATTCCGATGGTAAGCACCAGCAGGAGCGAGGGGCCGGGCAGGGGAAGAAGCTATTGAGGTAAATTGCTTATGCTACCGAAAAGAGCAAGAGCTGCCTACGATACATCGCGTCCCGGAGAT
>CAUYQV010040780.1:0-13730 GCA_963574575.1 Galagoides demidoff
AGCTTTCATATAAAAGGTACAAATTAGTTTCATAATAGGGGTGTGTACATTGGATACTTTTTCCTCCATTCTTGTGATACTTTGCTCAGAAGAACATTCTCCAGCTCCATCCATGTGAACATGAAGGACGTAAAGTCTCCATCCTTCTTAATGGCTGCGTATATGATTAAATCTTTTAAAATACATAATTAAATCAGTTTGAATGTCTGCTAAATGGAAGGCACACAATAAAAGTTTATTAAATAAGTGAATTAATAAATGAATAAAATAATTAATACATACAAAAAACACTTTAGTATGAGATATAGGTTAAAAGGCACCCATACATCACTTACTACGCTAAGAAAGTTGAGAAAATTTTGTTTTGTTTCCCAACTTTGTTTCCCTGGCCCAGGTGAGAACTTCTGAGATTGATAGTTAGACGTCCTTGAGAGTCTAAAATAATCTCCTGACAAAGCCCTCCCTGCTCCGGCTCAGACTGGGCTCTCCTGGCGCAACCGAGGCCAAACACTGAAACGGCAGCTCAGAGCCGACCAGGAAACAGTGCACAGGAAACACAAAGGAAAGAGAAATGTAGGGAAAAACCTCCACCGTCAACTAAGCATCCTTTTCTTTTAATGCTTTTGAGAATCTCAGTAATCAAGTGGTATCTGCAGGCAAAAGTGTAGACACATACGTCATTACAGACATTTTCATAAATGTAAAATCTGGAGATGTTGACAGAACTCCAGCAACATGTGGTGAAGTGAAGTAGGTCTGAAAGTTAAGACGGTGTCTCCACCAAACGGTGTCCTAGGATGACCAGCAGTTAACTGATATGCCCTCAGATCAGGGAGCTAATGCCTGGAAACGATTCTCTGATACAGTACAGGGTAGTAATCAGTGTCCCCACCACAAGTACAGCTGTCCTCCCCGGGCAGATGGCCGGGTAGGGCTTCCGGGCCTCTCGGGGAAAGCGGGAGACACGTGACTCACTCTGACCCGTGACCTGTAACTAGATGTAGCCAGACAATCCCTGGCCTGGGCGAGAGCTCACTTTGACCTCTTGCTTTCTTGCACCTATTATGAAAATGTCTGTGATGATGGCTGCTGTCAGCCGGGGTTTCAGAGATTATGGAAGTCCAGTTCATCCATCCCCAGCAGTAATGTGTCAGGAGAGCAAGAAGAAACCCCACAGAGTGTTTCAAGCCCCTGAGAGTTTGGAGGTGTTTGTTATAGCATCATAGCCAGCCTGACCTGACTAAGCCGGTGGTTCCCAGGAGACTAGATGGAATTCTCCTGTATCTACTATTTTATACATACGGTTAAATAAAAGCAATAAAAAGATCTACACTGTGTCACGATGCGGCTATGAATAATTAGTAGAATTATCTCCTTTACATTAAAGTTTCAAGATGTTTTGCTTTCATAAAAAGCTTATTGTAAAAGAAAAGTATAGGTTGGGTCATAAATACGTGACAACATGACTCAGTGTAGAGTTGTAGTTCCTAAGACATTCCTTAGAACGGTCAGTCTAGTAGCACACTAAACACAAGAGCTTATAAAATATAGTCTACAAATCGCATTTTAAACACGCATCTGTGTTGTAACGTGTAGTACACCTATAACGTCACTAAAGGCTGGAGAACATCAGATCTGCCATTACTCTGGTTCATCCAAACAGTTCACAGAGAAATGCAACTTGTGTTTACTCTTTCTAAACTCTCTTCCACATCAGGGAGAACGCCATGGTGATGAACAATTCCCCCAGTGAGAATAACTTCCCACTCCTCTCAGATTTTACTTTAAACAGGGAGTAAAATTTACAAACATAAATATATAGTCAGGTGAGTGGGAGGAACAGAGCTGTCCCTGGAAGGGACCTCAGCCGGGGACGGCGTGTGCCTGGTCTGCAGGCCTGCTCTGTGTGGCACAGCAGTGCCGGGCACACCCTGATGAGGAAGAGGTTACATTAGTGAATGGGAAAGGAACTCCGAGGGATGCCCTAGCATCTTAGGTCTGGAAAATCAGATCTGGAAGAAAGTCCCTTTGGGGTAAATATACTCTAATCCTCTTTTTAACAAATGGGTAAACAGACCCCCAGAGAGAGGAGACCCCATCCGGAGTTAACAGAAGAGCTGGGTTGGAGGTCAGTCCTGGCTGGCGTGGCTGTTTCTCTCTCAGGCCACCACTCCTTCCATCCTGTCATTCTACATATACTAACACAGCCTGGGCACCTACGGTAAGTACCTTCTCTATCTCTGCCACGAATGCACACTTCTGTTGAAGCCTGTCACGTGTCAGGCGCTGTGTTAAGCACAGAGGGTAAAGGGTGAATAAGAAGGGTTTTGTTTTGAGAGAGTCTCACTCTGTGGCCCTCGGTAGACTGTTGTGGGATCACAGCTCACAGCAACCTCAAACTCCTGGGCTCAAGTGATCCTCCTGTCTCAACTTCTTAAGTAGATGGGACTATGGGTACCACCACCACAATACTTGGCTAGTTTTTCTGTTTTGGTAGGAAATGGATTCTTGCTTTGCTCAGGCTGGTCTCACACTCCTGAGCTCAAGCAATTCACCCACCTCAGCCTCCCAGAGTGCTAGGATTACAGGCCTGAGCCACTGAGCCTGGCCAAGATGTGTTTTATGCTTTATGGAAATTTATTCATGGTTACCTTGCATGATCCATTATTAATAGGAAATCATAATGGTTGACAGCACTTATATTCCAGTTCTGTTTTTTCCCATCAGATAAGCTGTTGAAAAATATTAAGTCTTGGATTTCTGTAAAATAAGGGCATTCATTTTAAGTAAAAAAGCTGACAGGATTCCTGGAGCTGCTCACCACTGCTTAATGTTGAAACCTCTGCAAGTGTCTGTGTGGTTTGTGCCACGTAAAGTGAGTTTAGTTTTCATTCCCAGGATGCCGTCTTTCTGCACTGTGTTTACTTGGACAACAATACGGGCTTTGTGACCCTTCGAGAATAGGACCCTGCACCAACCTCACTGAAGTCTGTAACCACAGACTATGTGAAGCTGAATTCTAATTAATAGTACAGTAAAAGCTTTGTCTCCTCTGCCCCTTGGGGGATGAGACGCCTTAACTCTCCAAGCAGGCACCACCCCATGCTGCCCAGGGCATCCTCCTTCCTCTAAGTCGCCCGTCCTCACCGTCCCAAAATCTGTTTCTAGATAAAAGGGAGGGATGGAATGAGTTATCCACACACCCTCCACCATAACTCATCTAATAATAATTGTGTAAGATTCTATCTCCTTTAATGTTCAGTAAGTCCAGAAGGATAACTTTTCCTTTATCTTAAAGGGTCAAGAACATTCAAGACAATAAGAACAAAACACTAAGACAACATGGAAACAGAATAACAAAGCAACATGACCTGAATTACTCTCTCTGGGAGCAGCTTCTGGGTATAACCACTGTCAGCACGTCACACACACAGATGTCAAGTCGTGGTTAGAAGATTCTGTAGTCTGTTCTCACCACTTAGCAATCGATTTTGAATATCTTTCCTCAGCAGCAAATATTCTTCTGCAATATGGTTTTAAATGGTCAGATAGCAATTTGTTATGGTACTATAAAGTGAAACCATGCTTATTTATTGACGATGTAGAATTTTATTCTTTTTCAGAATTTTAAACAATGCTTTAGCAATCATCTCTCTCTATGCTGCCTATAAACATCTGCTATTCAGACTCATGCCATGGTGATTTTACAATAACTAGGACATGAATGGGCATACCATTAGCACACACGATTTTGTGGTGAATTGATTTTCACATGATGGTTTATAAAAGTTAATTTCTCTTGCTACACTGAAAACTAGCAGGAACTGAAACTGAGACTCGAGGGCTTTGGTTACAACTGTCACTTCATAGCTTAATTTTTACAGTACTCTGGAAAATTTTGCCTTGAAAATCTCCAAACTCTTTTGTTCTAAGAGATAAGGTCTTGCTTTGTCCCCCAGGCTGGGGTGCAGTGTCGTAATCACAGCTCACTGTAGCCTTGAACTCCTGGGCTCAAGGCATCCTTCTGCCTCAGCCTCAGCAGAGTTGGGATCACAGGTGACAGCCACAGCGCCTGGACAGAAGTCTTTCAGTTGTGTAACCACGTTGTTGCTTGTTGTCTAACCTAGAAATACTTTTGTAAAAAAATTTTAAAAACTGTTTAAGCAAAAGAACGGCATGAGTATGAGCAAAGAACTGTCACGACAGCTGGCTCTGTTCCAGCTGCAAGCAGACGTGTGTGCAGATGCAGGTGTGGCTCACGCACCTTCCTGGCTTGAAATAAATTTCACTCCATGTAAGTGCAGTATCAATCGCCGAACACCAATACATTCAGGATGTTCAGAGGAAATGTTTTCTGTTCTTAGCACTTCTCAAAAACAAGCACAACAGCTGCTTTTAGGAAAGCTGATAGAAAGTGAATTATTCTGCTATTTTACAAGCCTCTGAAAATATATGAAGATCTTCACATATAAACAGGAATAAAATAAAAAAGGAGGAAAAAGAAAAAAAAACCTAGATTCCAGGTAAGAAGGTATTTATACAATCCAAGTTCAACTGATTAATTCAGGTAACCAGTCTATTTCTAAAACAGAATAGAAGATTCTGCTTTCTGGAAGACAAAGAATGTGTTGTTTTCAGAATTCATTTCAGAATGAATTACGGTGTGAGCCCCGTCAGACATGGCCAGGACATGTCCCATGTCACAGCACTGACCCCCCAGCACAGCAAGCTCATGAGCACATAACAGAAGGTCCCCAATCCATGATGGCTCAAGTCACAGTGTTCCAACTTTACGGTGGCACAGAAGTGATGTGTGGTCAGTAGGGACCACTGCAGGTGCAGAGCCCTCCTGCCTGCCCCGTCCAGTGCAGCCGTCAATACACTACATGAGACATTCAGCCCTTGGCTATAAATAGGCTTGTGTGAGAGGACCGTGCCCGCCTGCAGGCTGGTGTGTGTCTGAATGTATGAGGCAAGTTATGACACAATGTTCTGCAGGCCAGGTGTATTCCCTGCATCTTTGACCTGTGATATTTTCAAATTATAATGCAGCTATGGGGGTGTAACTCCATCATAAGTCAGAGAGCATCAAAGTCACACCAAGGGTCACGGGCGCTCCTGCTGTTTTCTGCACACGACACTGTGCTCTTCCAAGTCTCCTCTGAGCTGTCGCTTCGGCCAGAAGATGCGCTCTCCCCATAAGGAGCTCGGCCTCAGCCCTGGCACGGCGCATCTCACCCTCCCTGGGAACTTCCCACTGCCCTTCACACCCTGCTGTGTCTTTTCCCCCCATCTCTCTGCAGCTGAGTCAGTCTGCAGCCTGCACTTTGAAGTAGACAAAGTGTGGCCTCTCCAACTTAGGATACCTGAGGAAGCTACTTAGAATCTCTGAACAATAGCGGATAATTATATTTATTTAGTAGGACTGTGAGGACTAACCTAGAACACAGCCAGTGTTCAGTCAGTGCTAATTACTATCATTATTCTTATCATGAACACCTAGGAAAGAGGAGCTGTGAAATTATTATAATAGATACCATCTCTCAGAAAGACGATGCATTACCCAGAAAACCCAGTAATTTACAAGGTTTGCCCAGCCATCCTGCTGCTTTGCAAACAGACCAAGTTCCCATCCTCATGTCAAGGCCTGTGACTTTCTGTGTCCTTTGCCAAGAACCCACTTTTTCTAGATGAATGTGTGGCTCATTTCTTTGTTTCATTCAGATCTTTGCTCAGTTTTTTCCTCTTCAACAGAGACTTTCTGGACAACTCTGTTTAAAAATACCCCCTCCCACCATTCTCTAGCCCTTGACCAAGTTCCGTTATTCTGTGTGTCTGCATGTGGCACGCAGACTCCACTCACCCCTCCCACAGACATGGGCTCTGCCAGTTGGCTCCGTGCGCTGCTGGGGCCCCCGTGTTTAGAACAGTGCACATTGCAGGCACTTAATAAATATCTCTGAAGTGGATGAATCCTCCCCTAGCACATAGGAGACGCCAAAAAAAAATGTTTATTAATTTGAACTGACTAGATCAGTACAAAAGTACAGGTTTGTGTCAAGTGGAAGTCGGGTTCAGAGCAGAGCCCGACTGCTTGACGACCTTACAGTTTATAAAGCAGGCTCACAAGCACCTTCTCTCTCACTCCTGAACTTCAGACTTTCTAGAGACACACAGCAGCCCCAGTGGGCACGGCCCAAAGCTGCAGATGGCTCTGAGTTAAAGAGGTCAGTGCCCTTGTCACAAGCAGGGTAAAAGCTTTTAAATGGCCATTGTTAGTTGAATGTATATTATAAAAATAATATCTATATATAGATATATATATATAGAGAGAGAGAGAGACAGTGGTAGACAGAATATAGACATATGTACATACACAGAGAGAGAGACAGAGCAGACGGTCACCGCTCCTGAGAACTTCATGTTACTCTTATCTTTCTTTCACAGATGAGGAGTTTGAGGCTCAGGGAGTTTGATGAAGGTCATGAGCCAGAAAATGCAAAGCTGAATTTAAACTTCAAGACTGATCCCTAAAGTGATATGGAACCCAAAAGATGCAGTTCCAGGGCAGGAATAAAAAATGCTAGCTCAAGAATCTCAACCACTAGCAATCACGGACTATCTATTTCAGTGATCTGTTCTGTCTAACTTTCTCTTTCTGGGAAGTTAAGAAGGAATTCTGTCTCCTATATCCGCCTGTGACAGATAATAGGAATGGTGACCTCGTGCCTTGGCTGGCACCTGGGGCTTCTCGGAGGAAGCTGTGTCTGAACCTCCTCTTGTCACCAGGTCACTGGTGCGGTGACACCTCTCTGAAAGAACCAGAGCTTTCCGGAGTCCCTCCCACCCATCCCCTATCAAAATCGAGATTCTCAGACATAGCTCAGACTCAGATGTAATAAGCTAAAAGTAATAAACGCAATAATAAAATTTAGATTTCCTATAGCCTTTTGTGTTTTGTTTAAGGTATCCTAGACTATATTAAGCATATGAACCGGATATGGTAAGGGATGAAATAATTTGAATATCAAACAAAATTACTCACTCTCTTCAATCACCGTGGATCAGTGAGGAAAGCCTGGACTTGGCAGTCAATGCTCCATCTTACGGGCTTTATGAACTAAGGCATGAGTCAGCCCAACCACACTTCTGCTCCCTCATCAGTAAAAATTGGAGTAATACCCACTTTATGACATTATTTTATAAAAAATAAGGTAAGTGAAGCAAATATAAGACGTAAAACAATAAACAGCCAACACAGCACCTTGGGATTAGAGTTATTGTTGCCATTTTTCTTGCACTCCTGCTCTCCATCCCCCAGGAATTCACGTGCAGGGACCCACGGGGGCCCTCAGCACACTTCCAGGCTTCTGCAGACAGAGTGGGGTGTAACACAAAGCTTGTCTGCCCTGCGGCTGCTCATCCTGCAGGTCAAACAGGTCTCCACCTATTTCCCAGCAATTAATTGAAAAGTCTGTTTAAAGGAACTCCTTATCTGGAAAATTTTCATACATAAACACTATAAAACCCTGGTATCTGGTCTTCTCAGAATTGGGTAATTGTTACAGAATCAGACTCAATGAAGAAACATCAAACATACAAGATGTGTATAAATGCTCATCCGATAGCACTGTTGTAAAAGCTGGCATGTAAATGGATGTCATACAGGTGACACAGCAGGGTCTCAGTCCTTAAATGACTGCCCACTTGAAAGGAGTGAGTTGTGTCCTCACAGGACTTGGTGAAGCAGCCGGGTCCTGCAGGGACGGACAGCTTGGTGATGCTGCCCCCTGGTGATGGAAAATAAAATCTCTCCAATTAACTCAGTCAAAAGTAGAGAGAATTGAGAGGATTGAGCAAAGCCTGCAAGAAACATGAGATTATGTAAAAAGGTCAAATGTAAGAATCATAGACATCCCCAGCATGAAGAGGAAATGCACAAGGGTGGGACAACCTAGTTGAGGGAATGGTTGAGAAAAAATTCCTTGTTGTTGCTAGAGATTTAGACATCCAGGCACAAGAGGCCCAACCAGCACGGAGAGATTCCTTAGAGGCAATGTCCAGGACACAGCTGTGAGAGTGGCCAAAGTCCACATGAAGGAGGAGCTGTCACAAGAAGGGAAGAGAAGACATCGAGTGTCTTCCAAAGGAAACCAGGAGGCTCCCTGTGGACATCTCAACAGAGACCTTAACAGCCAGGAGGAACTGGGCCCCATCATCAATCTTCTTAAACAGAGCAACTGCCAGCCTAGACTTCTGTACCCTAAAACACCAAGTTTCATATATAAAGGATAAATAAAGACTTTTCCAAAATAAGCAAACATTCAGGGAATTTGTCAAGACCGGACCTGCCCTGCAGGAAGCATTCAGAACCACGTCACAAGTGCACAGCACGGTGGGTGTCCATGAGAGTAAAAACACCCAAAAGCTAAAGCTCAGAGCTCACAAAACAACAGCATGAGAGGAAAAACACAGCAATAAGGTCCTACCCAATAGGATGAAAAGAAAGCACCCTACATATCAATCCTATAAATCATCACCCTACACATCAATCCTATCAATCACCACCCTACATATCAATTCTATCAGTCATCACCCTATATATCAATTCTATCAATCACCACCAGCAGTCCAATGCCCCCCTCTAGAGACAGGCTGGATGAATGGATGAAAAAACACAACCCAAGTACATGTTGTCACCAGGAAACACATTGTAACCACAGGACTCACATAGACTCAAACTGAAAGGATAGAAAAAAAAATTTCATGGAAATGGAAACCAAAAGATAGCAGGTGTAGCCAGTCTTATATCAGATAAAATCAACCTTAAATCAATAATCCTAAACAAAAAAAAAAAGACAAAGATGGTCATTATATAATAGTAAAGGGAACACTTCAACAAGCAAAAGTAACAATCCTAAGTCTTCATGCCTCTCACACAGAAGCCAGATTCATAAAGCAACCCCTACTAGATCTAAGCAAAAAGATCAACAGCAGCATCGTAATCACAGGGACTTCAACAAAGGTAGAAGTGGACAGAGCATTCAAGCAGAAAATACATAAACCCCGAACTTAAACAAGACTCTAGAAAAATGGGCCTAACAGACATTTCAGAACACTTTACCAAAAACAAATGAAAATATTGTGTCTCTGTACCTGGAAGGTGCAGAATGAACTCAAATTTAAGTGATTACTTAAACATGTGCTATAATACTCTTCCGATACATAATTGCAAACTTAATTTTTCCAAAAAGAAGCTTTAACATATAACTGTATATATGACGACTTCAGATATATAATTTCACACAACTGCAGATTCATAACTCCAGATACGAAAGAGATTAAAGAGATAATAAGGAAATACCCATAAACGCCATCTATGAAAAGTCTACAACAGACACAATTCTCAGTAGTGATTGCAATTGCCTTATAATAAAAGAAGACAATCATGTCTATTAAGGCTCTTCTTTTCAAGACTAACCTAAACAGTCAATTTAATTACTATAAAAGAATAAAACAATAAAGGCTTAAAGATTCAAAAGGAAGAAACAAAATTATTAATGTTTGGAGACAATTGGTCTTTATGTAAAACACAAGAGTCTCCAGACTAGCTAATATAAATAATCATAAGGCAACAAAGAGCTGGTGGTTATAAGATCAAAATATAAAAACTAATTGTATTTCCACAGTTGGCCACAAATCGAAAATACTGTTTTTAAAGATACTGCTTTGAATGGCAGCAAAAGTAAGGTAAATCTAACAAAATGTCTAAGCCCTAACAGTAAAGCTTATAGGTCTTTACTAGACCTTTAAAATACCTAAATAAATGGAGAAATATAGCATGGGAATGGAGATAAAGACACAGCACCATAAAAACACCAACTCTCAACAAACAACTTGCTAAATTCACTGTAATTACAACCCAAAGCCTAAGAGGTTTTTTTTTTAAAATTTAACTGGTGATTTTAAAATTTCCGTGAATGAGCACAGGTCCTAGAAGACCCCACCATTTCTGAAGAATGACAGAGTGGGGGAAATTGCCTCCCAGACATGAATTACTAATGAAGGTGAGGGACAGACAGGAGTCCAAAGAAACCAGATTAGAGAACCAGTGTTAGGCTCCTCCAGAAACAGAGTCACAATTCGTACCAGAGATGGCATTGCAAAGTTTTGAGGGGAGGATGGGTGAATGAATGGTGCACAAAAACTTTTAATAAAAATATAGGAAAAGATATGCCTGAACTTGGAGTAGAAAGGGAATTCTTCAGTACAAGGCATTGACCACATAAAAGATTGATAAAATTTAACTGCATACATCAATATGAAGAATTTTCATTTGAACACCATAAAGAATATAAAAAGATAAGTGAGATTAACTCACAAAACATTAGTATTTAAATATATGTTTTAAATGCCTGCAAATCATAAATAAAGAAATAAAAGAAGAATCTTCTTTTAGAAAAATGGTCCAAAAACTGTCACAAACAGGATGTTATAGAAAATAAAATGAAATAAATGGCAAATAAATAATTGAAAATTTCTCACCTTTATTAGCAATGTAAACACAAATTAAAGCTGCAATGAGATGGTGTTATATATGAATAGATGGGCAAAATTTAAGAAGTCGGACAGTATCAAAGGTTGGAGAGTGGATAGATAAATAGAAACTTTTATACACAGCTGATAGGACTGTACATTGTCAATCACTTTGAAAAATAATTCAGTGTTTCCTGGTAAAGGTCAAGGTATGCATACCCTCTAAGGCAGTAACCCTCCCAGAAAAAACCCTACACAAGTGCAGTATATACTACAGTATATACAGGAAACATTTACAGCAATAGAAACAAAGGTTATTTCACACTCCATCTCACTTTCTCTCATTTATTATTCACATATTTCAAAACGGTTTACTGGAAGTTTGCTATGGATTGGAAATTCCGTAGAGAAGTACACACGTGAGAAACCCTTAGAAACTCAAGGAACTATCACCATACCCACCGCTTTCCAGCTAGAATAGTATCGTGATGCTAGTACTGTAACACCGCAGGCTTGTGCTCTAAACACAGAGGCCTTGAGAACAGGAGAGTGGCTGGCAAGAAAGGCTTCCCGGAGAGAAATCAACCTGTTCATTACATCAACACCTTTATTTCCTGAATTAAAATAGGATCCTTTGCCCACAGAGCTAAAAATACTGCTCTTTACAATGTGCTGACTTAAGACTTTCCCAAATCTGAAATATGTCCCCGTAGGAAGAACGAAACTTTGGCAATTACAGTGATTCTCTCAGAGCCTTGACAGACCCTTTATAGCCTCCTGTTTCAGGCTGGATATCAGAAGGAATTTGCTGACAGCATGAAACAGCCCATGTTGGAATAAACGGCTGGAGGAAACTGTGCAGTCTTCCCAGGATTCCTCTTCTGCATCTCAGGGGCCGTCAGCCTGGGACCTGAGGACATCTGAACAACTTCTCAATGTCACGCCCACACTAACCGGCATGTATTTCTGAATTATAATGGTAGTGAATTCCCATTTATTAAATTAAGAACTTCTTATGATTACCTATTCAGCTTCTAATAAATTCTAGGCATTTTGTTAGGCAACAGAAACGCAGAAATTAGTTCAAAACAATCCTTATCCTAAAGGAATCAGAGACCAGCCTGCAGGGGTGTCCAACCCACAGCCCACATGTATATTATCTGAGGATTTTTTGGTGTATCTGTGGTGTGGATATCACAAAAATTATGCGCAGACTTTTTTTCCTCATCAGCTTTCGTTAGTGTTTGTGTATTTAATGTGCAGCCCACGGCAATTCTTCTTCCAATGCAGTCCAGAGAAGCCAAAAGGGTGGACACCCCTGAAGCCTGAACAAATAACTGGGATTTATTAAAGAAGTAAAATGTGAGCCAGTTTTGAGTGACAAACAGAGGTAAGGTGTTGGATATTCTAATTAACTAGAGAAAGGGAGTAAGACCCCCACTCTGGGCGAGACAAACTCATGTACCAGAAAGAGCTCAGTGTCAGGCACACCCAGGCCTGAGGCCCAGATCTGACTGTAAGTAATGAAGGTGTGGGTAACTTGGTGCATTCTCCACTTGTGTGTCCCTGTGCAAACATATGTCACTTGTTACATTATATTGTAGTCTTTCTATGGCTGCTGTTGTCACTTTTCAGGTAAGAGGAGAAAGATACATTTCTATGGGTAGAGAATGTAACATCTCATAAAAAGGTTCCCCCAGGGCAGCACCTGTGGCTCAGTGAGTAGGGTGCCGGCCCCATATACCGAGGGTGGTGGGTTCAAACCCGGCCCCGGCCAAACTGCAACAAAAAATAGCCGGGTGTTGTGGCAGGCACCTGTAGTCCCAGCTACTTGGGAGGCTGAGGCAAGAGAATTGCCTAAGCCCAAGAGCTGGAAGTTGCTGTGAGCTGTGACTTCACAGCACTCTACTGAGGGCAATAAAATGAGACTCTTTAAAAAAAAAAAAAAAAGGTTCCCTCAGAAGCATGCATGACGTTACATGTGTATTAGAGACCGTCAGTGCCCCAGAGAAACATGTGTCAGTGCCTGATGGTTCCTGGGCTGTGACATCTGAGACGCAGATGGCTCAGTGTGGGGGGTAGGATTTGGGTGGAAGAAAACACAAATTAATTACTCAAATCCACACTCTCCTACAGAATGACAGTGAAAGTGTCTTACAGAATCATATGATTTTCCAGTAATGCCCAGTATCTATTTCCCCATATCCCCACGTTTCTGTGTGTGGTCCTCAAGGGACTCACAGACTGACCCAGTGTGAACTGTCCCTGTTAATAACACAGCAAAAGCTCACAGAAACAAATGCTTCCGGGTTTGGTTACTTTGTTTTAAAAAGAATAAAAAGTGTTTCTAAATATTTTGAAAGTTTCTTTTTAAATTGAAATTAACTACATGCAAAACGCAACAAAGTGACATCCCAGTAAAACATTTTAAAATTAGAGAATGCAAGAGAAGAGAGAAGATGTGTGCAAAAATGAACCAGAGCCTGCCTCCCGGCCATTCTGGATAGAGCTCTATTTCCAAATGAAGTGAGAAATTGAACAGATTAAGTACCATACTTCATTGTATTAATATCCCAGCATTGACCAAATTGAGAAAGAACTTAAGGAAAATTCTTTGCATCTAGGTATTACTTTGCAGATGTTGAAAATCACAATACATACGATATGATCTAATTGTTTAAATATTTGGTCATTTTTCTGAGATCGTGATAATTTATCACAGGCAATGCTATCAAATGTAGACATGACATATAAATTAATAGTATATTTCTTAATCTAATTATTCTTTAAGATTTTTTAGTGATAATTCTGTTGCTACTGTCTCAGTAGAGCCAAATGTATCCAAATCAAAATTACTTTTAAAAAATTATCTAGGAACTACAAGAAATCAAGAAAGGCAACCTCATCTGGCCACAGTGCCTATAAGGAACAAGGTCTCTGAATAACACAACTCCTGAGTGTGTTGAAAGGCAAGAAAAAAATGAATGTAATGGAATAAAAATAGCATATTACATCTTTATTTCATTACACATTTAACTATTACTGAATCATTGAAAGGCCATTTGTATGCAAAATTGTTACTAAATTCAATCAACACTGATATTTTTCCAACTTGAAGTCTTATAAAAATATATGTACACATTTTTAAAAATCATATTATCATGAAAGTAGGAGGGTTATCAGTTTCTTATTGC
>CAUYQV010040783.1:0-21488 GCA_963574575.1 Galagoides demidoff
AAACATCACCTTGATACCCAAACCAGGAAAAGACCCAACAAGAAAAGAAAATTATAGACCAATATCACTAATGAATATTGATGTGAAAATTTTCAACAAGATCCTAACCAACAGAATCCAGCAACACATCAAACAAATCATACACCACAACCAACTGGGTTTTATCCCAAGATCTTAAAGATGGTTCAACATACATAAATCTATAAATATAATTCACCACATAACAAATTAAAAAACAAAGACCAGATGATTCTCTCAATTGATGCAGAAAAAGCTTTTGATAACATCCAGCATCTCTTTATGATCAGAACACTTAAGAAAATTGGTATAGAAGGGACATTTCTTAAACTGATTGAGGCCATCTACAGCAAACCTATAGCCAATATTGTATTGAATGGAGTCAAACTGACATCATTTCCACTCAGATCAGGAACCAGGCCAGGGTGCCCATTGTCTCCCCTGCTCTTTATCATCATAATGGAAGTTTTAGCCATTGCAATTAGGGAAGAAAAGGCAATTAAGGGCATCCATATAGGGTCAAAAGAGATTAAACTTTCACTTTTTGAAGATGGTATGATAGTATATCTGGAAAACACCAGGGATTCTCCTACAAAACTCCTAAAAATGATCAAGGGATATAGCAGTGTTACAAAATCAAAGTCATAAATCTGTAGCCTTTATATATACCAAAAGCAGCCATGCTGAAAACGCACTCAAGGACTCTATTCCATTCACAGTAGTGCCAAAGAAGGTGAAATATTTAGGAGTTTACCTAACAAACGATGTGAAAGATCTCTATAAAGAGAACTCTGAAACTCTAAGAAGAAATAGCTGAAAATTTTAACAAATGGAAAAACACCATGCTCATGGCTTGGAAGAATCAACATTGTTAAAATGTCCATATTTCCCAAAGCAATATATAATTTTAATGCAATTCCCATTAAAGCTCCACTGTCATATTTCAAAGATCTTGAAAAATAATACTTCATTTTATATGGAATCAGAAAAAAACCTTGCATAGCCAAGACATTACTCAGACATTACTCAGGAATAAAACAAAGCAGGAGGAATCACACTACCAGACCTCAGAATATACTATAAATCCATAGTAATCAAAAAAGCATGGTACTGGCACAAAAATATAGAGGTAGATGTATAGAACAGAATAGAGAATCAGGGGATGAATCTAGCTACTTACCAGTACCTGATCTTTGACAAGCCAATTAAAATCATTGAGTGGGGAAAAGATTCCCTATTTAACAAATGGTGCTGGGTGAACTGGCTGGCAACTTGTAGAAGACTGAAACTGGACCCACACCTTTCACCATTAACTAAGACTGTCAGTGGATTAAGATTTAAACTTAAGACATGAAACGATTAAAATACTAGAAGAATGTGTAGAGAAAACACTTGAAGAAATCTGCCTGGGTGAATGTTTTATGAGGAGGACACCCTGGGCAATTGAAGCAACATCAAAAATACACTATTGGGACCTGATCAAACTAAAGAGCTCTGCACAGCCAAGAACACAGTAAGTAAGGCAAGCAGACGGTCCTCAGAGTGGGAGAAGATTTTTTCAGGTTATGTCTCTGACAAAGGTATTATAACCAGAATCCGTAGAGAACTTAAACATATTAGCCAGAAGAAAATGAGTGATCCCATCTCAGGGTGGGCAAGAGACTTGAAGAAAAATTTCTCTGAAGAAGATCAGTGCATGGCCTACAGATATATGAAAAAATGCTCACCATCCTTAATCATCAGAGAAATGCAAATCAAAACTACTTTGAGGTATCACTTAACTCCAGTAAGATTAGCCCATATCACTAAATCCCCAAACCAGAGATTCTGCCGTGAATGTGGAGAAAAGGGAACACTCCTACACTGCTGGTGGGAATGTAATCTAATACATTCCTTTTGGAAAGACACCTGGAGAACACTTAGATAACTAAAAATCGACCTGCCATTTAACCCTGCAATTCCTTTATTAGATCCTCAGATGACCAAAAATTGCATTACAACAAAGATATTTGTATCAGAATGTTCATTGCAGCCCAATTCATAATTGCCAGGTCATGGAAGAAGCCCAAGTGCCCATTGATCCACGAGTGGATTGGCAAACTGTGGTATATGTACACTATGGAATACTATGCAGCCATAAAGAAAGACTGAGACTTTATGTTTTTCATGTTCACATGGATGGAGCTGGAAAATGTTCTTCTTAGCAAAGTATCACAAGAATGGAAGAAAAATTATCCAATGTACACACCCCTATTGTGAAATTAATTTAAACCTTTATATTAACCCTATACGCTAATAACAACCTACGGATAGGGGGGATGGGGGGCGGGGGGAATGGGTGGAGGGAGGGAGATTGCAGGTATCACTTCTTTGGTTCATCTTACAAGGGTACAAGTGAATCTTTCTAAGAGTAGAATATGAACATTTTAACACAATAAGAAAATGATATGAAGGCTTTGTTAACCAGTTTGATGGAAGTGTTTCGGATTGTGTGTTAAAACACCACACTGCACCCCAGAAGTGCATTAATGTACACAGTTACCATTCAATAAAAAGTAAAATATAAAAAAGTAAAAAAAGGAAATAAAACAAAATGAAAAAAATACAAAGAATAAACAAAAATTTGGTTCTTTAAAAAGAAACCCAAATTTATGGACTTCTTATTACATTAACCAGTGTTAGGGAAGAAAAGACCAAATGAGCTCAATCAGAAATGCAAAAGGTGATATTACATTCGATATCACAGAAATGTAAAACACTATCTGTGAATACTACAAAAACATCTCCATATATAAACTAGAAAACATTAAGGAAATCAACAGATTCCTGGAAACTCATAGCCTCCCAAGGCTCAATCAAGAAGAAATAGAATTCTTGAACAGCCCAATTCTGAATAGGACCCCTGAAACCAGATGGATTCACAGCTGAATTCTACCAGACATACAAAGAAATGATAGCACCAATAGTGTTTAAATTATTCCATAATATTGAGAAGAAGGATTTTTTTCCCAATTCATGAGAAGAAATATACCAGTATCACCCTGATACCAAAAGCAGGAAAGAAAACAACAGCAACACAACTACAGACTAATATCCCTTATGAAGATAGATGCAAAAATTTTCAACAAAATATTAGCAAACCAAATCCAACAACATATCAAAAAATAAATTACCCTGACCACGTTGGCTTCATCCCACTTGAAGTTCAAAATATGTAAAACAATAAATATGATTTACCTCATGAAGAGAAGCAAAAAAAAAGGACTATATTATTATCTCAATAGATGCAGAAAAAGCATGTGACAAAATCTAGCACTCATTCATGATAAAAAAAAAAACCCTCATAAACTAGTCAGAGAAGGAGCATATTTTAAAGTTATAAAAGCCATATGTAACAAAGCCACAGACAATATCATACTGAATAGGGAAAAGTTGAAAGTATTCCTACTAAGAATCACTTAGTAGGAAGACCACTGTCATCACTTCTATTCAACTTAGTGCTAGAATTTCTATCCACAGCAATAGGGCAAGAGATAAAGTGTAAACAAAACAGGAAAGAGGCAGTCATACTTTTACTTTTTGCTGATGATATGATCATGTATCTAGAAAACCCCAAGAGTCCACTAAGATTCTCCTGGAAGTGATAAATTCACCAAAATCTCAGTTAACAAAATCAGATTACACAAATCAGCAGCATTTCTGTACACCAATAACAGTCAATCTGACAATCAAATCAGAGACCCAATTCCATTTACAATAGCTACAAGTAAAATAAAATAAATAAGAATATACTTAACCAAGGAAGTGAAAGATCTCTACAAGGCTAAGTATAAAATACTGAAGAACAAAATTGCAGATAATCCAAATAGATGGAAAAGCATCATACTCATGGATTGGTAGAAACAACATTGTTAAAATGTCTATATTACCCATAGTGATTTCCAGTTTCAATGCACTCCCTATCAAAATACCAAAGTCATATTTCACAGATGTATAAAAAAATGATTCTATGGTTTGTTTGTTTAGAACCAGAAAATAGCTGAAATAGCTAAAACAGTTTTAAGTAGAAGGAATAAATCTGGAGTCATCACATTACCTGACTTCAAATTATACTATAAAGTCATAGAAACCCAGAAAGCATGATATTGCCACCAAAATATAGACATAGAGCACTGGAGAAGTCCAGAGAATCCAGATATAAATCCACCTACCTACAGCAACTGATCTTCAATACAGCAGACAACAACATACATTAGAGAATAAAATCCCTAATGAAATAAATGATTCTGTGAAAATTGGATTGCCACATACAGAAGGATGAAACAGGATCCATATCTCTCCCCACTCACAACAATGAACTCAATATGAATAAAAGATGAACTGTAAGTAATAAAACTAGAGAAATTCTAGCAGAAAATATAGGGGAAACAGTTCTAGATATAAAACTAGGAAAAGAATTTATCAGTTAGATCCCCAAGGCAATTACAGCAGCAACAAAAACAAATGAATGGGACATTATTAAATTAGAATGTTTCTGCACACCTGTGGATATAATCAACAGAGAAAATAAACAACCTACTGAAGAGGTGAAAATATTCACAACTATATCTCTGATAAAGAGCTAATATCCAGAATCTACAACAAACTTGAACCAATTGGCAAATACAACCCTCCCCAATAAATGAACAATAAGGCAAAAACACAATGCCATTTAAAAGTGGGCTATATAAGATAGAATAATGGTCAAAATAACATGGAAAAAAATTCTCAGTGTCTTCAATATCACTAATTATCAGGGAAATGCAAAGTAAAACCATTATGATATATCACTTTACCCCTGCTGGAATGGCTTTTATTAAAAAGTCTGAAATAAATAGAGGCTGGCACAAGGGCAGAGAGAAAGAAACACTTATATGCTGTAGGTGGGACTGCAAATTAGTACATTCTTTATGGAAAATAGTATACAAATTTCTCAAAGAACTAAACATAGACCTACCGTTCAATTTAACAATCTCACTACTAGGTATTTACTGAAAGAAAAAAAAATCATCAAAGCAAAAAGACATGTGTGTTCTAATGCTTATTTAAGTACTATTCACAATTGTAAAGATGTAGAATCAACCCAAGTGTCCATACATTCATGAGTGGATTGACAAAATGTCATACATATCATGAAGTACTACTCAGCCATTAGAAAGGATGAAATAATGCCTTTTGAGGTAATTTATAAGCAATTGGAGACTGTTATACGAAGTGAAGTATTTTCAAGAATGGAAAAACAAATACCACATGTACTCTTTAATAAATTGGAACTAACTGTGGAGCAGACATGTCCACAGAGTGAAGTAATAGTCATTAGGAATCAAGCAGTGTGGAGGGTGGAGAAGGAGAGAGCAAAAACGTACCTAACAGGTACTTGGAGAACTATTTAGGTGATGATCACACTAATAGCCCCAATTCAGCACTATAAAAGTTACCCATATAACACAATCATTTGTACTACCATAATAATTTGAATAAATGAATAAATAAATAAATAAAAGATTAAAAATGAAGGTATGGTTAAAATTATAAAAATGGAGTGTTTAAAAGTTATAAACTATACATACCTTTGTTACATGTAAGGTGCCACTATTTACTGAAGAGTAGGATGATCTTTTCAATATCTAGTGTTAAATATATATGCGAAAGATAAATTTTCACCAGTATGTCACACAAAAAAACAGAATTAATTCAAGATGGATCATAGAACCAGGTATAAAATAAACCTTCTAAAAAAAGACAACTAAAATCAAAGTGAAAGTCTGTATCACTACAGGAGTGTCGAACATTAAAACAACTGACAGTATCAAGGGTTGGAGAAGATATCAAGCAATTAAAACTCTCATGTGTTGCTGGTATGAAGGTATTTATTTCGGTAAGCCTTCCTTTGATTATGGTTCAGTAGCTTAGCACCTTATAATCTGAATATTCATATTCAGCTGTTCATGTTCATTCAGGAGACAGAAACAACACAGTAATTTAAACAGGGATCTTTAAGGGAAACACTAATTTATCAATAATAAAATAGTAACTATACTATAAAGGGAGGAAATAATCGCAATAGTGTTCTACTGCTCATGGTGTCCATTAAAGGACTGACTTACATGTCTGAGGTTCAGGCCTCAGTGGAGAAGATATAGTTGCAATCTACTGAATAGCTAGCTTATTTTCTTGGTTCAGATCTGATCTACAGTTGTGTGGCAAGCAGAAATAAACTATCCAGGGCACAAACAAGGCATAGTTTGGTCACAGCTGGTGGCCATAAATGTTGATGTATTGTGAAAGTGAGCTTGTCAGTTGGCAAGAGGCCAGAAGCACACAGTATATTGTATTTTTCAGGAAGACGGAAACTCGAATGGGCAGATGAGAAATGCAAATTAAAAACAATATGATAATACTAAATATACACCAGATTACTATCATTGTAAAAACTTACAATGCCAGTTGGTGAGAATTTGGGGTAACTGAGACTTATGTACCCTTAAAGAAACTGTAAATTTGCAAAATCAGTTGGTAAACTTTAACAATCTATTAAAGATCATTCAATTCACATCTTATATTACAGAAGATTCTACTTATTGGTGTGTACTATTAGTAATGGCTGTCAATAGATGTGCGTGAGAATGTACACAGCAGAACTAATGATAACATCAAAACACTGGAAATAACCAAACTTTAAATCTAATTTCCTAACATCAATACTGTATGTATGTGTAGGCTTTTATATATTTAACATAAACTAAGTTAAAAGTTTTTTGAAGACATAGATAAGGAGAATTGGGAAAAAGACTCCAATATTCATATGAAAAAAATGTGTGTTAGCCAGGGTAAATCTTACTATTGAATAATATGAATTAAAATATTTACCTTTTTATTTATTATTTTTTCCCTTTTTTATAGTTCAGGTTAATGTGAGGGTACAAACAACTAGGATACAATATTTGCATTTGTTAGACCAAGTCCAAGAGGTGTGCCATATACCTTTACATTGTGCCCATTAAGTGGGAGCACACCAACCCTTTTCCTTCCTCCTCTCTCTCCCTCTGATATTTCCTCTCCTCCCAATTTGAATTGAATTGAGTTTTTCTCTTATGTGGGCATATATTAGATTGTCTGCTGGGTTGTTATTAGTATTGAGTACATTTTATATTTGCTTTTCCATTCTTGTAATACTTTACTAAGAATAAAAGTGTTTTAACTGCATCCACGCTAATGCAAAAAATGTAAAATCACCATCTGTTTTTGGCTGAATAGTATTCCATGGTATGCATATTCCACAGTTGCTAGATCATTATTGGGTTGAAAAACATTTGGGTTGTTTCCACATCTTGGCAATTGTAAATTGAGCTGTGATAAACAATCTAGTAAAAAAATGTCTTTATAGTAAAATATTTTTTTCTTCTATGTAGATGCCTAGAAATGGGATTGCAGGATCAAATGGGAAGTCTAATTTGAGTTATTTGAGGGTTCTCTGTAATTCTTTCCATACAGGTTGTATAAGTTTGTAGTCCCACCAACAGCCAGCATCTATATCTTTGAAACTTTGTGATATGGGCTTTTTTTCACTGGGATTATAGGACATGTATTTCTCTGATGATTAGGGATGATGAGAATTTGTCATATGTGTGTTAGTCAGTCATCTGTCTTCTTTAGAGAAGGTTCTACTTAGGTCTCTTCCCCAGTGATCTAAGGGATTGTTTGCTCTTTTTTTGTTGGTTAATTTGTGTTCTTTCTATATCCTAGTTATCTACTCTTTGTCAGTTTTGTAGCATTCAAATATCTGCTCCAATTCTGAAGGTTGTATGCTTTAATTGTTCTGTCCTTAAGTGTGC
This sequence comes from Galagoides demidoff, assembly GCA_963574575.1. Taxonomy (NCBI): domain Eukaryota; kingdom Metazoa; phylum Chordata; class Mammalia; order Primates; family Galagidae; genus Galagoides; species Galagoides demidoff. Next base: position 7,893 of record CAUYQV010040783.1, read on the forward strand.
AGAACCTTTCAATTTAATTAAGTCTAATTTGTTTATTTTTGTTTTTGTTGTGTTTGTCACTGACGTATTCTTCATAAAACCTTTACCCAGGGTGACATCATAAGAGTTTTTCCCACACTTTCTTCTGGGACTTATACTGTTTCATATCTTTACATTTAAATATTTTTTTCCCATCTTGAGTCAATTTTTGTAAATGGTGAGATGTGTGGATCTATTTTCCATCTTTTACATGTAGCACCATTTGTTGAATAGGGATTCTTTTCGGCGGTATATGCTTTTGTTTGGTTTACCAAAGATCAGATGGAAAGTAGAAAGTGGTTTCATCTATTGGTTCTCTATTCTGTTCCATATTTCTATGTCTCTATTTTTGTGTGAATACCATGCTACTTTGATTACTGTGGACTTGTAATATACCCTGAAATCTGGTAGGGTGATTCTTCTGGGCTTTTTTTTTTCTTTTTCTTTTTTTTACTAAGGATTTCCTTGACGATATGGAGATTTTTCTATTTCATATGAAATGAAAAACCATTTTTTCCAAGTTATTCAAAATATGATGTAGATATTTTAAGGGGGATTGCATTGAATCTGTAGACTGCTTTGGGTAGTATACATATTTTAATAATGTTGATTTTTCTCAGCCAAATGGATGGTATGTTCTTAGATTTGTTAATGTCATCTGCTATTCCCTTTCTTAGGGTTTCATAGTTTTCTTTGTAGAGCTCCTTCAACTTTTTTGTTAGGTCTATTCCTAGGTATTTAATTTTTTTTGAAGCTACTATGAAAGGAATTGTCTTTGATTAGCTTCTAAACTTGGCTGCGGAGGCCTGGGTTCCCACAGTCTTTGCTGGGATCTGCATTGAGGGCACTTGATTTGAGAAAAACTCAGACTCAGTTATCACAGGTGAAATAAACAAGGTATCCTGTGAGAAGCATACACTAATACATCCATCTCTAGTGCAGCTAGAAAGTGCACCACAAGGTCATTCTCCCCTAGGTCTCTTTATTCAATCAAAAATCATAAATCAAGTGGGACACAATTATAAGAGGGACTTCACCTAACAAGTGCAATCAGTACAAACTAATTCTTTGTACCCTCAGTGAATCCCAAACAATACAAAGAAAATAAATATCTATGGGGGAAAAAAAAAACATAAGTCATGTTGACTGCATAATGCATAAGCATAGCTTGAGTTATTAAGACTAAGTATGCCTCAAGTTATCATTAAAAATCAGAAAAAGAGAAACAAAGGAAAGGAAAGTAATACAGACACATTATATGATTACAATTCATACTTTACAAATTGTGGATAAACTTGCCTAAGTTGCTTCAGTGATTTCTATCTATGCCTGGACAGGACTCAGGCAATAGTAATCTTTGGTTTTTAGGCATTCTGTTCTCAGCTACCAGGTAACAATAGGGATACTGTAGCCAAAGAAAAACAAGGGGGTGCCCAGGATCATGAACTGTGGTCAGCAGGATGCCCAGAATCCTAGCCCTGAGGCGCCAAGTGCCAGATATCCTATGTATACCACCAGGCTATTGCTAGCCTTGAGGGGTTTGAGGAACTGGACTCTGGTCAACAAGCCCTTCAGAAATGATTGGTCTAAACTATACTGCAAACCTGAGTCCTACAATGGGCTGTTTTTGGCATATACAAAGGCTACCAAGTTCTGTACGTTGATTTTATACCCTCAGATGTTACTGTATTAATTACTTTCAGGAGTTTTGTGGTCGAGACTCTGGGGTTATCTAAGCATAAGATCATATCATTGGCAAAGAACTAGAGTTTGACTTCTTCTTCCCCCATTTGGAGATTCTTTATGTTCTTCTCTTGCCTGATTACATTGGCTATAACTGTCAGAACTATGCTGAATAGTAGTGGTGACAGAGGATATCCTTGTCTGGTTACATTTCTAAGTGGACTCCATTCAGTATGATATGAACTGTGGATTTGGTGAATAGTAGTTTCAATTCATTTACAATTAAGATGTGCCACCTATGCCTGTTCTTGTTATAAAAGTGTGGTGAATTTTATAAAATGCTTTCTCTGCATCTATTGAGATGATCATAGTGTCTTTTTGTTTCTTTTATTGATATTGTGCATTTCATTTATAGATTTGCATGGGTTTAACCAGTTTGCATCCCTAGGATGAAGTCTACTTGATTATAATGTATAATTTTTCTAATGTGTAGCTGTAATCCATTAGCAGAGGTTTCATTAAGTATTTTTCCATCAATATTTATCAGTGAAATTAGTCTGTCATTCTTCTTTTCAGTAGAAATCCTTTCCTGGTTTTGGTGTTAGGGTGATGTTTGCTTCATAGAATGTATTGGGGAAGGGTTCCTTTCTTCTCAAGGTTTTGGAATAGGTTTTTCAGTATAGGTACAAGCACTTCTTTGAAGGTGCTATATATAATTCTGGTGTGAAGCCATCTGGTCAAGGGCATTTTGTTGTTGTTGTTGAAAACTTTTTGTTTCTGTAACTTAGTGCTTGATAATTGGTCTGTTCAAGAAATCTATTTCTTTTTGGTTAAGTCTAGGGAGATAGTGTGATTCCAGGTATTGGTTCATTTCCTCCACATTGTCAAATTTCTGAGTGGAGTTTCTTGTAGCATTCAGAGATAATATCTTGTATCTCTATGTGGATGTTGCTGTTTACAATTTTTCAACTCTAAGTGAGGTTACTAGAGTTTGATTTATCTATTTCTAGTTAATCCAGCCAAAACTTTATTGATTTTGTTTATCTTTTCAAAGAAGCAACTTTTTGTTTGATTAATTTTCTGAATGATTCTTTTATTTTCAATTTCATTTATTTTTGATTTTTCTTTTCTTCTTCTAGGTTTAGGACTCGATTGATTTTTTTATTAAATCATAGTTGTATAATTTAATGCTATCATGGGGGTACAGTGTGCTGTTTTTATATACAATTTAAAATATTTTCATCAAACTGGTTAACATAGCCTTCTTGTCATTTTCTTAGTTATTGTGTTAAGACATTTATATTCTACATTTAGAAAGATTTATTTTTCTTTTTCATTTCATTGAGATACTTCTTTAGTTTATTGATGTGCTCTCTCTTTTTAAGATGTAGTCATCTAATGCAATAAATTTTGCTAATTTCCCTCTTAGGATTGCTTTTGCTGAATCCCACAGATTTTGGTAATATGTAGCTTCATAGTTGTTACATTCAAGGAAGATAATTATTTTTCTCTTTATTTCTTTCTTGAAATAATGTATCATTCAGCTTACTGTTCTTTAATGCCCATGTCTTTGTGTGGTGATGAAATTTTTTTTTTTGTTGGGGCTGAGTTATAACTTTATTGCTTTGTGGTCTGAGAAGATACATGGTATAATTTCAATCCTTTTAATTCTCTCAAGGTTTGTTTTGTGGGCTGGGATGTGGTCTATTTTGGAGTATGTTGCATAGACAGATGAGAAGAACATATATTCCTTAGCTTTGGGATGCTGTGTTCTGTATATACCTATTAAACCCATTTATTCTAGGGTCACATTTATGTACTTTGTGTTTTGTTTAGTTTCTGCTTAGAGGATCTGTCCAGTTCTGCTAGAGGGGTATTACAAGTCAATAGCTACTATGGAGTTACAGGGTATCATATTGCTCAGACCAGTTAAGGTCTGTTTCATAACTATGTGAGCATTTCAGTTGATGCATAAATATTTAGAATTGAAACGTGGTCTTCTTATATTGTTCCCTTGACTAATATGAAGTGTCCACCTTTGTCTTTCTTGAATTTAGTTGTTTTAAATCCACTTGCATATGAAAATAAGATTGTATCCCCTCCTTTCTTCTGATTTCCATTAGCCTGAAATATTATTTCCCAGCTCTTCACCCTGAGTCTTCTTTGGTCTTTCAAGGTTAGGTGCATTTTCTGGAGATATCATATGGATGGCTTGTCTTTTTTTAATCCAATCTTCTAGTCTCTGCCTCTTTAGTGTGGAATTCAAGCCATTTACGCTTATTGAGAATACTGATAAATGTTGGTGAGTTCTATTCATCTTATTTTGTCTTATTTTGTGAAAATCCACTGCTTAGTTTTATCTTTTGTATCTTTGTGGAAGCTAAGTTTTGTACTTTAGTTTTGGAGTGTTTACTTTCTGGTGGTCCATTGTGATAGACAGTGTGGAAAATAGGTCTACATATTTCCTGTATAGCAGTCTTATTTTGGTAAATTTCCTTAATGATTTCATATTATTAAATGATTTGATTTTTTTCATTAATTTTGAAGCCTAGTTTAGCAAAACATAGAATTCTGGGCTAAAAATTGTTTTGTACACGATGGGTTGGGGGAAGAGCACATTGTGGAATAGCACAATGGTGAGACAGCTTCTTTGCAGCTGTGCCTAGTGATATCAGACAGAAATGACTCCGGGCACCTCTGGCTTGTGGACCCTGCTCAGAAATATCACTTTGGGGGCACAGAGAGGCAGCAGGAGTCTTCAGGAGCCCAAGAGGAGGTCAAGAACAGTGGAGAATCAGCATAGGGGCAAGTACTTGCATGTAATCAGAGGCCAGCCAGTTTGGCAGTTTTCAGACAGAGAGGGCCTACCCTGTAGGCCTTTTACTTAAATAGATTTTTTGATTTGGGCACTTGGTGAAGCTATTTTGGGAGATTTTGTGAGAATGAGTGAGCTTGTTATATAGTGTCCAGGGGCCAAGACTGAGCCATTGGGCAGAGCAGAGATCTTGTTCTTCAGCTTCAGGTGTGAGACTGGTGATGATGCACCTGATAAGCTGGGCAACTGCCTGTGGGGAGACTTAAGTGACAGATGCTTTCCTGGGAAAGAAACTGTGTGGCAAAGGGACATGGTTTGGTTGGTCCAGGTGTGTCTGTTAAGCAGGCTGATGAAAGCTTCAGGTTTCCAACCCTGCAGACACTGAGGGCAAAAAAAAATCACTAAGAGGGTACCAGGTCTCTTCCAGAAGATAGAAGAGTTCAGTCTCCATTTTATATAGTTATATCAACATTGTGATGAGCATCCCATACCCCATAATGTTGCCTGTTGCCCAGGAAATATGTATTAACACACAGACGCCCACACATATTTTTCTTTCTAAAAATTTTTAAAAAACTTTTTGCCTCTAGACTTTTCTTTTCTTTTTTTTTTATTAAATCATATATACATAGATCATGAATACATTTATGCCTTTGTGGGATTCAATGTGTTGATTATTTGTAGATATTGGAGTGCTTACATCCTACTAATTAACATAGCTTTCACCTCATTTACTTAATCACAGTGTTAAGACATTTGTGTTCTATACTTGATATATTTGACTTGTACCCTTGCAATATGCTCCAATTTTTGACTGTTTCTTTTTCAATAATAAGGGCCCCATTTTTGCTATATTTTTCTGCTCCAGATATTTTTTTCCCTGATTTTATTCTTTAATGTTTTGTGTTTGTTTGTCATATTTTGTTTTATACCATTTTTGTTTTTCCATTTTTACTTCATTCAATAACAAGGCTCTGTTTTTGCTGTGGTATTTCTATTTGTTTTATTCTTTCTTGCCTTTCAATCTATCTCCTTTCCTCTCCCTTTTTGTAAACATTTTAATATTTCCCACATAAATTTCTCAAATAACAACTAAGATATACCACCTTTATTGTACATGTTATATAATTTTTATTTTAAATTCTCTTTATATGCCTTTATTATTAGTTTTATTGTTATTTTTCTAATTTTTTTTATTATTTGTCAATTTGTATTCCATTTATGGAACAGAGCCTATCTCTGAGGCCTGGGTTGGGGTGCCAAAGCATTAACCTGGATCCAGTGGTATATGAGGCCCTTCTAATTTTGGCCTTTGGAAGCATGCTAGTGGTAGATCCTCATGTGAAAAACTGTTGTCATTGTCTTTGTTTTTTTTCTTTTCTATTTGGTGGTGGTGGGGTCTTGTTTCTGCTCAAGGTGGTAAGCTGCTGATGGTCTTGAGAGTCCCACCCAACCCAGTCCCCAGGGTCTGGGAATGGTGGTGTGGGTCAAAACACTCTGCTGAACACCACTGTTATACCTGGGGCTCTCTCTGTTCTTCTCTTCTCCCTGTAAATATTTCCTTTAACCACCCCATTCCTTTTTATTTTCTCTTTGTCTTTTCTCCCTTCTTGAACTCCAGTATATTTTTCCTTTTGGTACTATGCCAAAAAGAAATTTCAACATCAAAGACAGAGACAAGCTAATTTAAAGTGTAGTACATAGTGAAGCAAAAATGTAGAGTTAGGAATCAGACAAAAAGGAAAAAAAGTATCATGAGGAAGAAACAGCAGAAATATCCTGGCAACATGACAAACCAGAAGAGAGGAACCCCTATCCCCAACACATCATAAAGTAGCTACTGCAGAAGATTTTACCTAAGAAGAGAAGTTAGATATGACAGAAGGGGAATTTAAACCATGGATGATAAAAACAAGGAAGGAAATTGCTGAGAAAGTGAATAACAACCAAAAGGAAATCCAAAAAAAGAAATAAACAAGGGATGAAACACATGAAGTATATAGCAAAGATATATAGCAGGGCTTAAGGAATTGAACCAGTTAATCAGAGAACTTAAAAATTTAGTAGGATATATCATTAACAGATTAGACCATGCAGAAGAAAGAATATCAGAGGTAGAGGATAAAGCTCTTGAGCTAACACAGGCAGTTAAAAAGACACACACACACAAATAGAGACAAAAAACAGAAAACTCACAGATCAAATTATGGGATTTTATGAAGTGTTCATATAGATGAATTATAGGTATCCCAGAATAGGATGAAGAATGTTCCAGAGGAATGGAAGCCTTACTAGAGGATATCATAAATGAAAATTTCCCAAGTATCACCAAAGATTCTGATACACTTCTTTCAGAGGGATATCAGACCCAGGTCATGTCAACTGAAACAGAGATTCTCCAAGACACATTGTAATTAAACTTTCCAAAGTCAAGAGGGATATCAGACCCAGGTCATGTCAACTCAAACAGAGCTTCTCCAGGACACATTGTAATTAAACTTTCCAAAGTAGAGCAGGCAGGAGTAAGTGCCAATTGACCTACATGGGTAAACTCATTGGGTTTACCCTGGCCTTCACAAAAAGAAAAAAAAAATCAAGCTAGGTACGGCACCCATAACTCAGTGGTTAGGGTGCTGGCAACATACACTGAGGCAGGTGGGTTCAAATCCAGCCCAGGCCTGCTAAACAACAACAACAACAACTGAAATAACAAAAACCAAAACCAAACAAACAAACAAAAAAGGGCATTGTGGTGGGTATCTGTAGTCCCAGCTAGTTGGGATGCTGAGGCAAGACAATTGCTTGTGTCCAGAGTTTGAGGTTGCTGTGAGCTGTGACTCCATGGCACTCTACTGAGGGCAACATAATGAGACCATGTCTCAAAAAAAAAACCCAAAACCAAACAAACAAACAAAAAGAGAAATTTACAAGCCAGAAGGGAGTGGTCATCTACCTTTAACCTTCTTAAAATATTTTCAGCACAGAATTCTATATTCTGCTAATATTTAAAACTGATAATCAATTTTTTTCTGGTCTGCAAACACTGAGGATATGTGGGAAAACAGGACCAGCTGTATGGGAAACAATGGACCACCCAAAAACTAAACACCAAGAAACTAAAGGACAAAATCTAGCTTCCTCAGCAATGCAAAAGATAAAACTAAGCAAAATACTTTCACAAAACAAGATGAATAGAACTCTATCACACTTCAAAAATCTCTCACAAAATGTTAATGGCTTTAATTTCCCACTGAAAAGGCACAGGCTAGATGATTGAGTAAAAAAGCACCTGTCATCCATATGCTATTTCTAGACCTCAAAGGACAAACCAAGGCTCAAGGTGAATGTGTGGAAAATAATATTTCAGGTAAATGGAAGTCAGAAGAAAGGAGAGGCTGTAATTTTGTTTTCAGATAGAATTACAATTAAAACAACTAAAGTTAAAAAAAGACAAAGATAGACACTTCATATTGTTCAATGGAACAATACAAAGAAGAGACATTTGAATTCTAAATATTCATGCATACAACTGAAATGCTTCCAGATTTATGAAACAGACCTTAATTGATCTAAGAAACATGTTATCCTATAACACTATAATAGTAGGGAATATTCACACTGCTCTTACAGAGATAGATACATCCTCTAAACAGAAACTAAACAAAGATACAAGGGACTTAAGTGCAACACAAGGACAACCATGCTTAATAGACATGTACAGAACACACTATACCAAAGCTTAAGAATATATATTCTTTTTATCCTGGGACAGTATACAAAATAGATCACATTCTTAGATACCAAAAACCTCAACAAAATTGAAAGAATTGAAATTATAGCTTGTATCTTCTCAGATTACAAGGCAGTAAATTTAAAAATAAACTCCAACAAAAAATTTCTTCCCCACATAAAGGCATGGAAATTAAAGAATCTTATGCTACATGACAGTTGGACCAAGAAAAAGATAAAAAGGGAAATTATTAACTTTCTTGAGCATAACAACAATGAAGACACAAGTGACCAAAATCTGGGAGATACTGCAAAAGCAATCCAAAGAGTGGAATTTATAGCATTAGTTGCCTACATATGAAAGAGAAAGAGAACATATCAACAAACTAATGAAGCATCTAAATGAAATGGAAAGGGAAAAGCAATCCAAACCCAAACCTAGTAGAAGAAAAATAAATCATAAATAAATAAAATTAAAACAAAAGAATTGTTCAGAATATTAATTAAACAAAGTTATTTTTCAAAAATATACATAAAATCAATAAGCTATTGCTTGATTAAGTAGAAGTAGAAAAATAAAATATCTAATAACTTCACTCAGAAATGAAAAAGTGGAAATAGTAACACATACCACAGAGGTAGAAGAGATTATCTTTGCAAACTACAAGAAACTACACCCAGAAATTTGACAGTCTGGAGGAAATGGACCAATATGGAATCACATGATTTCCCTAGACTTAAGCAGGAAGAAATAGATCACCTAAAGAAACAATACAAAGCGCTGAGATCGAAGAAGCTGTAAAAAAAGATTCCAAAAAAAGAACCCCAGGACCATATGGCTTCACACCAAAATCTGATTACACCTTCAAAAATGAGCTTGAACGTATATTGCAGAGCCTATTTCAAAACATTGAGAAGGAAGGAATCTTCCCCAATAGGTTCTGTGATGTAATCATCCTGATTCCAAAATCAGGAAAGAGAAATTCACTAATGAATACTGATGAAAAAATATTCAACAAAACCTAAGTTAATAGATTGCAGCTACATGTTAAAAAATTGTATATCAGGCAGTGCCTGTGGCTCAAAGGAGTAGGGCGCTGGCCCCATATGCCAGAGGTGGCGGGTTCAAACCCAGCCCTAGTCAAAAACTGCAAAAAAAAAAAAATGTATATCATGATCAAGTAGGCTTCATCCAAGGGATGCAAAGTTGGTTTAACATATGCAAATTCATAAATGTAATGCATAATATCAGTAGAACAAGGACCACATGACCCTCTCAATAGATGCAGCAAAAGCATTTGTGAAAATTCAACATCCTTTTCTAACAAGAACACTTAAGAAAATAGGCAAGGGGGAACATTTCTTTCTTTTTTTTTAATTAAATGATAGCTGTGTACATTAATGCAATCATGGGGTACAATATGGTGTTTTCATATAAAATTTGAAATATTTTCATCAAACTGGTTAACACAGCCTTTATGTCATTTTCTTAGTTATTGCATTAAGATGATTATATTCTACTCTTAGAAAGATTCACTTGTATCCTTGTAAGACAAACCATAGAAGAGATCCATCCAATCACCCTCCCTCCCCCCTTATCCCCTCCCTCTCCCTACCCCCTCCCCATATTCTTAGCCTATAATTAGGTTATAGCTTTCATATGAAAGACATAAATTAGTTTCATAATAGGACTGTGTACATTGGATACTTTTTCTTCCATTCTTGTGATACTTTGCTAAGAAGAACATTTTGTCTTGTTTCCTTCTCTTTCTTCCTCCCCCCCCTTTATCTCCATTCACGCATCCATTCAATATTTATTTTTTAGTGCCCAAATGTGAGAGTTTTGAAAGACACAGTGGGGAAAAAAAAGACATATAAAGGTCCCTGCCTTTGTTAAGCAAGTAAATAAATTCCAGTGAGTGAATTCATCGCATAATCACGTCATACACTGTTAGATGATGATGACAGTTTTTGTTATTTATTTAGAGACAGAATCTCACTCTGTCACCCTGGGCAGAGTGCCGTGGCATTATCATAGCTCACAGCAACCTCAAGCTCCTGGGCTCAAGTGATCCTCCTGCCTCAGCCTCTTGAGTAGCTGGGACTACAGGTGATGTCCAGATAATTTTTCTATTTTTAGTAGAGATGGGGTCTCGCTCTTGCTCAGGCTGGTCTCAAACTCCTGAGATCAAGCAATCCACCTGCTTCGGCCTCCCAGAGTGCTGGATTATGGGTGTGAGCCACTGTGCCTAGCCAGATTTTGTTATTTTTTTAAAAATGGAGTTGTTAGGTAGGTGAAATGTAGTGTATATTCATTAATATTTTACGGTTGTTTATTTCTTTCTCTTTTTTTGTCTGTATACATCGTTTCTTTATTTCAGATTAATATGGGGGTACACATGGTTAGGTTATATTGTTTGCTTTCGTAGGGTTCAGGTTCAAGCCGTAGGTGTGTCCTTCACCCAAGAAGGATGAACTATAGCCCTGCAATGTACCTTGGGTGGGAATTTGCCCAACCCCTTCCCCTCTCCCCTCTATGTTAACTACATTGATTATTTTTTTTTTCACATGAACATGTGGTTTTTACCCACTGGTTCCTAGTCAGTACTGAGCACACGTGGTGTTTAATTTTCAATTCTTGCAGTATTTCACTTTGGTGAGTGAGCTCTGATTTCATCAGGTTGCTACAAAAGATACAAAATCCCCATCTGTTTATGGCTGAGTAATATTCCATGGCTTACACATACCACGGTTTATTAATCCATTCGTGTCTTGAGCTCACCCGAGTTGTGAATTGTGCTTGGTAATCATTAGAGTGCAGCTGCCTGTATGGTAAAATCTCTTTGGGGGGTAAATACCTAATAGTGGGATTGCAGGATCAAATGGTGGGTCTACCTTTGGTTCTTTCAGGAATCTCCACATGACCTTCCACTGCAGCTGCCCCAATCTGCAGCCTTGAGCGTTCCCTTCTCTCTGCACCCACACCAGCGTCTGTTACTCTAGGACCTTGTGTTGTGGGCCATTCTCCTGGGGTTAAGTGATGTCTCAAAGTGGTTCTATTTGCATTTCTCTGATGATTGGAGATAATGAGCTTTTTTTTCTTGTGTTTGTTGGCCTTAGTTTAGCATCATAAGAAAAGTTTCTGTTCATGTCTTTTGCCCCATTTGGGGTTGTTCAATCTTTCTTGTTGATTTGCTTGAGTTCTTTATAGATTCTGCTTGTTGGCTTTTTATCAGATATGTAGCATGCAAATATCTTCTATTCTGAAGGTGGTGTCTTGGTTGATTGTGTCCTTAGCTGGGCAGAAACTTTTTAACTTGATCAGGCCCCATTTACTGTGTTGTTGCTACAGTTGCCCTTGGGGGTCTTTGTAAATTCTTTCCTTAGGCTGATATCATCAAGAGTTCCCCCATATTTTATTCTAGAATTTTTCTAGTTTTGTGTCTTAGATTTAAATCTTGTAACCACCAGACTGAAATGGGACCCTCACCAGTGGCTGACCATTTCTCCCAGCACCAAATAGGAATTTCCCCCCTCTGGGATAAGCGTTTTTTTTTTTTTTGGTTTGTCAAAGATTAGTTGGTAATACAAAACACTGAGAAAAGAAATAGCAGAGAATGTTAACAGATGGAAGAACATATCATGCTCATGGCTTGGAAGAATCAACACTGCTAAAATGTCTACACTGTACTACCCAAAGCAAGCCACAGATTCAATGCAATCCCTATTAAAATACCAATGTCATATTTAGTAGATCTTGAAAAAAATAGTTCTATGCTTCGTATAGAACAAGAAAAAACGCAAAGAGCCAACTCAGTTCTGTGAAGTGTGAACAGATCTGGGGGCATCACTTTACCAGACTTGAGGCCATGCTGCAAGTCTGTAGTGATCAAAACCGCACGGCATCGGCGTAAAAATAGGGATGAACACGCAGAGTAGAGCAGAGAGCTGAAGGGGAAACCAGCCTCAGATTTATTTCTCAATAGATGTTCAGATGTGTGTATATGCGTTGCGGAATGACTGATTAAGCTAATTTACCTCCTTTTTTTGTGATAAGAACAATTAAAGCCTACTTACTCTTTTATCAATTTTTGAGTGTAATGCATTGTTATAATTACCACGTCGTCCAAGAGGTCTCCTGAATTTATTCTTCCTACCTAAAATTTTGTGTCCTTTGACCATCATCTTCAAAACCCCCGCACCCTAGTGAGATTCTAGGCTACTTGTTTTTCTGTGTCTGGTTTATTTCACCCACGTGGTCACAAATAACAGGATTGTCTTCTCCTCTTTTCTATAAAATAAAGGTTAAATAATATTTTACTGTGTATACAGACCACATTTTCTTCATGCACACAGCCACTGGTGGACACTTAGTAGATTCTACATCTTGGCTATTGTGAATAACACTGCCAGGGCAATGGGAGTGCAGGTGTCTCTTCATCAAACTGATTTTAAATCTTTTGGGTAAACATTCTGAAACAGAACTGCTGGATCATGTGGTAGTTCTAGTTTTAATTTTTAGTTCCTTAAATTTTATTTATTTATTTTTTTATTTGTAGATAGAGTCTCAAGCTGTCACCCTGGGTAGAGCGCTGTGGTGTCACAGCTCACAGCAACCTCAAACTCTTGGGCTTAAGTGATTCTCTTGCCTCAGCCTCCCAAGTAGTTGGGACTGCAGGTGCCTGCCACAATGCCTGGCTATTTTTTGGTTGCAATTGTCATTGTTGCTTAGCAGGCCTGGGCTGGGTTCGAACCTGCCAGCCTCAGTGTATGTGGCTGGCGCCCTAGCCGCTGAGCTACAGGCGCCAAGCCCCTAGCTCACTTTTAAAATCAGATTATTTCTTTTCTTGTTATTGAGTTGCTGGAGTTCCTCCTATTTTGGACGCTCATCATTTACTGGCTGTACAGCTTACCAGCCACAGGTCATCTCTTTATGTTGCTAATTGTCTCTTTTTGGTACAGAAGCTTTTTTGTTTGATGTTATCCTATTTGTCTATTTTTGCTTTTGTTGCCTGTGCTTTGGGGTCCAAATCTAAAAAACCAGCGCCCACGTCCCACAGTTTTTTTCTGTAGGTTTTCTTGTACTTTTACAGTTTCGGGTCTTATGTTTCTCGGTCTTTAATACATTTTGAATTTATTTTGGCCGACATGAGCAATGGGCCCAGCTCTATTCTTCTGCGTGTGTGGACGCACAGTTTTCCTTCCTGTTGACTGCCCCTTTCTAATTGTATGTTCTCGGCACCTTTGTCAAAAAGTCAACTGATCGTACATCTGTGGATTCATTTCCAGGCTCTCTGTTTTGTTCCATGGGTCAATATGCTTATTTCTATGCCAGCACCCTGCTATTTAAG
>CAUYQV010040786.1:0-10217 GCA_963574575.1 Galagoides demidoff
CCCGGTAAAATTTAGCCACATCACAAAGTCCCAAAGCTGCAGATATTGGTGTGGATGTGGAGAGATGGAAACACTTTTACCCTGTTAGTGGCACTGCCAACTCATACAGCCTCTTTGGAAAGAAGTATGGAGAATCCTCAAAGATCTCAAATTGGATCTCCCATTTGATCCCACAATCCCACTACCAGGTATCAACCCAGAAGGAAAAAGATCATTTTATCATAAGGACATTTGCATTAGATTGTTTATTGCAGCTCAATTTACAATCACTAATATGTGGAAACAACCTAAATGCCCATCAACTCAGGAATGGATTAACAAATTGTAGTATATGTGCACCATGGAATACTACTCAGCCATCAAAAAGATAGTGACTTCACATCTTTTATATTATCCTGGATGGAGTTGAAACACATTCTTCTTAGTAAAGTATCACAAGAATGGAAAAGCAAGTATCCAATGTACTCAATACTAATATGAAGCCAGTAGATGATCTAATTCACACCCACACAGGAGAAAAACTCATTTCAATTCAAGCTGGGGGGAAGAGGAATAAGGAAGGGGAGAGGGGAATGGGATGGGAGGCTCCCACTGAATGGACATGGTGTGGGAGGGTTTGGCACATCTTTTGACTGCAGGACATAACCAAGAAAATGGACTCTACCTAACAAAATCAAATATTTTCACCTGGCTGTTTGTACCCTCACATTAACCTGAAATAAAACTAAACAACTCCAACCCTGCCCCCCTTTTTTTTTTAACCTGAAAAACCTTATATATTAAAATCTTCAACACATAAAGCAAGGAAAATTGTGGCTGTTCTTATTTGAGTGGGAGTCAGGGGAGCCAACATCTACCTTCTCTGAGGTAGTTCTGTTCTGTTGGGCATACAGTTTAAAAATCACTGACATAGGTGGAAGAGCCCTGAATTTAAAGTTAGAATACCCAAGTTCTAATCCCACTTTACCACTTACAACTCGGCTTGGCTGGGTACAGTGGCTCGTGCTTATAATCCTAGCACTTTGAAAGGCCAAGATGGGTGGATGGCTTGAGGCCAGGAGTTTGAGACCAGCCTGAGCAACATAGCAGGACCCTGTCTTTACAAAAAGATTAGCCAGGCATGGTGGCATGTGCCTGTAGTCCCAGCTACTCTAGAGGCTAGGATAGTAGGATCGCTCGAGCCCAGGAGTGTGAGGTTGCAGTGGAGCTACAATGTCACCACTGTACTTTAGACCAGGTGGCAGAGTGAGACCCTGTTTCCAAAAGAAAAAGAAAAAAAGAGCCTGGATTTCAAGAAGTGATTGAGCCTCTCTCAGGCTCCATTTTTTCATCTGTGAAATGAAGAAGCTAATTCTCATCTACATTGGAGATTGCTGTGACCAAGTACAACCATGTGGGGAATAGCAGCTCTAAAACGCTGTGTAAATGTGAAACGCTCCTTCCTTCACTTCCCCATATTTGCACAGCTCCATGTCTTCTCTACATCCATGGGTTAGGGGACAAAGCCACACCACTTGGGACCCAAAGTAAGTATAATATGATTTACCTACTTTTCTTTTCTTTTTTTTTTTTTTTTGCAGTTTTGGCTGGGGCCAGGCTTGAACCCGCCACCCCTGGTATATGGGGCCGGCGCCCAACTCCTTGAGCCACAGGCGCCGCCCCACTTGCTTTTCTGATTTTCAAAGACTTATGTTTCTTTGGATTTTCCCCTCCTTCGTGTTGCTAACTGGGCTTGTCCTTCGGACTTTTCTCTGACAGACAGATCCACTTCTGCGTCTCAGAGACCCAAATCTGCTACCTTCAGGTGGACTCACCCCGATCACAGTCTCTCCCGCACAGGTGCTCCTTGGGGGACAGCCTGTTTTGTCATTTAGATGTATAATTCTCAGGGAAATCCAGTGTAGCAGAGAATGAACCAAGTCGTTTTCTCTACTTCCCTACGTCTAACCCAGGTCCATACAAAATTAAAACACCAACTCTGTCCTCTGGGTTGTATCAGGGAAACTGTCATGCCAGTGGCTGTTCTGTTGCAGCATTACACGTGGGGAGAGCAGTCTCAGGGAGTGACAACACCTCCACTCCAGACCCTTCCTCCTGAGCCCTCCCACCAGCAAAGCCAGAGGCGTTAGGCATGAAGGTGTTGGTGGGGAAAGTGGTCTTTAGGGTGGGGTTCAACAGCGAGGACCACATCCATTCCTCCCAGGGTGGCTTGAGCTCAGGGCTGACTCAGATAACGGGCTTGATTTGGAGGCTGTGCAAATTCTGGAGCCTGTGCTGTTCTCAGCTGCTCTGGCAGCGGCCCACACTGCCGGGGCTTTCCCTCTGCACTAGTCTCCCCTCATCCTCAGTTTCACTTTCCACGGATTCAGCAACCCACAGGCAAATGAGGTCTAAAAATAGGTGAGTATGGTATAAGATATTTTAGGAGAGCCCATATTCATGTAACTTTTATTACAGTATATTGTCATAATTGGGCTATTTTATTATTAGTAAGTGTTAATTCTCATACTGTACCTTATAAATTAAAACTTATCAGAAGTATGTGTTTCTAGGAAAAAAGCATAGCATACACAGGGTTTGGTACCAGCCATGGTGTCAGGCATCTACCAAGGGTCCTGGAATGTACTGTCCTATGATGGAGGGCACTGCTGTATGGCATGATGCTTAGACTGGGTTTGGAAATTGGCGTGGTGGCGTGAGTTGTATCTCTATGTTCCTGGACATAGATGGTCACCCCCATGCCCAAGTTACATGACTGTGGGTTTTGTATTAAACTGGATAGATGTTATTTTCTGAATAACTGAACTAGCATTATTGTGACATCTACTAGCAGAACAGTTTCAGGCCCGTCACATCAACAGTCCTTGTCTATGAGAGAGCCAGATGACCTACCTGAAAGGCCAATAGTTTGGATGACCGTATGGGCAGAGCAGGAGTGGACTCCAAATGAAGACAGTGCTGCCACATCTGACCGACTAACAGAACTTCATTTAGCAGCTGCTTCCTACTTTTCCACTAGTTTTGACATCTCTGAGGGGTTCAGAGTCCATCTGACCTTAGGAGAGCCAAAAGACTCTTCTGGAACTCTGCCACCCATCTTTGCATTTTTCTTGAAGGTGTAGTCCAGTGAAGAGCAAGAATTCCCATGTAAAGGTGGAGAAAGGAGGTAGGCCGCTAGCAGAGAATGCTGGCTGACTTCCCGGCAGCAGAGAAGTGCTCTTCTTGCCAGAGGGCACTGTGGCTTTGCTGTTTGGCCTCTTCCCATTGCTCAGATCTATTCCTTGATGTTTCTCCAAAATGTAGCAATCCTTTGGGTTTAGACATCAAGACTCTGTGTTCTTCCAGGGAGTGACATAGATGACATAGAAAGAGACGCTTCTGGTTCTCTTCTCTTCACTCCCACAGCCCAGCCCTTTATCTTTCCTTGGTGCCCAAGAGGTTTCCCATGTGCCAGCTTGCAGCTCCCATCCTGGTTGTCCTCCAGGCAGGCCTTCCTGTTCTCCAGTCTGCCCAGCATCACCCTGACCCCCAGGTTCAGCAGCCTCCAAGTTCAAGACCAGAGAACTCATTGTCAAATGTTCTGTGCCTAAACCCTACATTTAATTCTGGTCCCTGGCTATGCACCATGAAGGGCCAGAGAGAGGATGGGATAATTAAAATCTCAAGATAATTGGTTTGAACTTCCTTTCCCATTAGACCTTTAAGCAGAACTGTTAACGTCCCCATTTGTCTCCTTTCATTGTCTCTGTTCAGCCTCTGTTTAGGAAGCTAATCAACCATGATGAGAACAAAAGGCTAGCCATCAGGGGGAAGAAGAAATAAGGAGTTAGGAAACTGGACATGGGCTCCTGAGCGGATCCTATCCTGTCTCACAGAGGCCAGGAAGGTGTTGCCATCCTTCACCCTGCTTAAAGCGTCAGAGTCAGGCTCAGCGCCTGTAGCACAGTGGTTACGGCGCCAGACATATACACTGAGGGTGGTGGGTTCAAACCCAGACCGGGCCAGCTAAACAACAACAACAAAAAAGCTGGGTGTCGTGGTGGGCACCTGTAGTGCCAGCTACTTGGGAGGCCAAGGCAAGAGAATTGCTTCAGCCCAGGAGTTTGAGGTTGCTGTGAGCTGTGATGCCACAGTGTTCTACGGAGGGTGACACAGTGAGACTCTGTCTCAAAAAAAAAAGTCAGAGTCAGACCTCCTTTCTGAGGCCCACCCACCAGGGCAGAAGAGTAGATTGTGAGGCTTTGCTGCTGGGGTGGAAAGGGAGGGAGGAGCTGGTTGCCAAGGGAACAAGGAATCCTATTTGAGAGTCTGGGACAGTTCTCAGTCTCAGAACTGGCTTGTGAGCTGGCCAGACTTGCAAATGTCCACAGCTGCAGGATGTAAAGAAAACCTGGCCTTGGGTGAGGCTGAGAGGCAGTCAGCCACCCATTTTGCATATGCTGGTCAGAAGCTAAAGTTAGATTCTGGCTCATGTCAGGTGTAGGGGCCACATTTAGCTATTCCCCACCCCTGAACCTGAACTGGGGACTTGCATGCTTTGTTCAGAACAGGGTCTGATGCGCTCTCTCAGAGTCATACACTGGGCTCCAGGCCATTGCTCTGTTGGGGTAAGGTCAGGGAAAAATCACCACTGTTCCATCCTTTCCTCCCAACCAAGTCTGCACATCATAGATTTAAAACCTAAGATGAACTTGAAGGACTGAGGCGGCTTGCCTATTTATCTTGATTTTGTGGAACCCACCTCCCTCTTGTCTCCACCCCAGAGAAAAATCACCCAGATGCCATGAAAGCGGCCCCTAGCCTGGTGTTCTCATGGACTGCACTTGGACCGTCCACAGGCTGGTCTTCACACGCTGGGCCTTGCACCCTCCGACCTCAGACCCCATGACAGGCCTTCCTATTTGTGACCTGGCCTCACCCAATGCTGGGTGCTCAGTTGCCCTGGACTTCCATTTTGCCTTCTCCTTTACTTTGAGTTCTTATTCCAGTGAGCTACCTCAAGCCACACAGCTAGCTCTAAGCTTCCTATGTGTGCAGGACACAGGGGCCTGGAGGAGCTGCCTCAGAGACCACAGGAGAAGGGATCAACCTGGACAGCACACAGAGAAGGGGTGTGGGGCTATACCCCTTGGGTCCTGTCCCTGCCTTCTCTCTCAGAGGCGGGACCTAAGAAACTATGGAGGAATAAGGGCTCCATTTCTACACCCCAATGCATTAGGGTTGTGCTAATGGCATCGTGCCCCCTGTCTTTTTTCTTATTAAAAAGAGTTGAGGATGTGTGTGGCAGAGGAGAGGTGGGGGTGGGAGGGTGGTCTGAGGATGTGCGGTGTCCAACCAAGGGTCAGTGGATGTCAGGGATGGGTCTCCCTGACCATGTGTGAGTGGGGTCAGGGATCAAGAGGATGGGCTACGGAGAGGCCAGATCCCCTGCCCCATCTTTTCCTGGCTCAGGCAGCCTGCCCAGACCCATTGAATAACAGCACATTTCCTTTTTTGGTTCTAGAGATTGAGAGTTGTTCTCTTGTCAGGAGAAATAGATTCTTATGCTATAGATCCTAATTCTTCCAAAATGAGAGAGAAGCTGGTTGTGACTGGATTCAGGTTCACTCAAAGAAGTGAATGAGAAGAGGGACTGAAGCTCATGGCCAAGGAATGTCTAGGAAACCGTCGCCTCTAATCCTCCCTGGGCTATTTTTTATCTTGGTGGTTTTTCATAATTTATTGATGGTGGGAGAGAAGGCCACAGAGTTGAGTGTGCTGGATGGAATACCAGTGACAACAAGGAGACTCTGTTCTCACAAACATCTGATGGAGGAGAGGAGATGGGACCCAGGAACATACGGCAGGATCTATGCAAACATAACGATTACATAATCTCCAACCTGAGCTCGGGATAGATGGGAAAGGGCTCCCCCTCAGCCCTTCCGGGTCCACAGACAAATGCCACAGGTACAGATCCCTCAGGTGTCCTAAAACCACTTCAGTCTGTTTGAAGCTGTTATGAACATTTCTATTTAAATTGTTGTGAAAGAGATCCTGGCTCCTCTAGGAATCACCTGGGGGGCACAGCCCCACCCCCCTGCCAGCTGCAAACATCAGGCATCAGGGTGGGCAGGCACTCTATGTAGACGGTGAGCCAGGAATAAGGCGGCCTCAGAAAACGGTGAAGGGGCTGATACTGTCCCTCTGCCCCAAACCTCTACTCTACATCAAGCCGCTAGTGCCACTAACCTTCTCTCGCCTGAGGATGCTTGTTTGTTTCTGCTTGTTTGTCTGATTCTGCTGTGTTGAGGGAAACAGATGGGGAGAAAAGTAAGTTGTACAAGAACACCACTGCCTTCCCCCACTGAGTGGGGATGGGTATAGAGGAGGCTTGTGTCTGAGGAAAGGTAAGGCTGGAGCAGAACCAGTTTCCCTGGTTGGGCACAGTTCTCCGGTCCTGAGTGTTGCAGGCGCTCTGCAGGAACCCCAGCTTCACCTGGTTGACCACTTCCTCCAGGTGTGACTGTTGCAAATGTCTCTTGACATGGCCAAAAGTCTCCCAGAGGGCTCTATGGACTGCAGTCCAGAGGCATTCTACAGATTAAAGGAGTTGGAGTCCCAGGCAGCACCAGGATTACTGCCTGCCACTCACTTTGGAAAGGTCATTTTTTTTGAGATAGAGTTTCACTTTGTCACCCTTGGTAGAGTGCTGTGGCATCATAGCTCACAGCAACCTCAAGCTCCTGGGCTTGAAGCAATCCTCTTGCCTCAGCCTTCCCAGTAGCTGGACCTACAGGTGCTCACCACAGTGCCCAGCTATTTTTAGAGATGAGGTCTTGCTCGGCTCAGACTGGTCTCAAACCTGTAAGCTCAGGCCCTCTACCTGCCTCAGCCTCCCAGAGTGCTGGGATTACACGAGTGAGCCACCGTGCCTGGCCAGGAAAGGTCTTGACTTCCAGAATGAAAACAGAACGACAGGAGGCCCGTGGAGGTCACAGAATTCAGTGAGGCTAATATTCGAGCGATGTGAAGTACCTTCTCAAGACAAAAATTTTGATGATTTCTAGTGTTGACACTCATTGCTTTTATAAAGTCTATTAGATATATAGAGACCTAAGCTAGGCATACATCCCTTGCAATTTCTACAACTATAAAATCAAAACAAATTCATGAGTTTGATAAACCAAATATTAAACCAGTAAAACTCAATAACCTTAATCTTACGAGACAGGGTGATTCTGTGGAGTTAAATTGCCCCTCATTTTGTAACTCGGTCAGTTCTCTGAGGCATTCTTATGTCCGTCTGCCCTGTCCCATGACTCAGCTCTCACATGATGTTTCTTCAAACTCCAATGAAAACTCTGATTGTTGGGCCTTTCACAAGGTCACTTGGCAAATACAGACTCTACTCATTAAGGTCACCTGTGTTTTCTCACTGGCGATTAACAGTTGACAATTAGCACATCTAGGTCCCAGCGTGGTGGTGCTGGTGCTAGCTAACTAAGGTAGGCAAAGTATGTTCCCGTTCTTTATGTGCTTGTCAAAGTGAAAAGAATTTTATGTTTTAAAAAAGTTCAAGTTCCCACAGAGAACTCCCAAGAACATATTAGGAGACTCTCAGAGGAGCTGATCTAGTCTGGGCCTCTTTACAGATGAGGAACAAAGCCCAGAGAACTGCCCAGGCAAACAGCTGCAGAGGATCAGATTGGGCTGGCAAGGAGCCTGGTTCGGGACCCAGCACTCTTTCCTCTCCTCCTGGCGGTGTTTCCAATGCAATTGTTTAGAATTCTGATGTGAAATGACACCTACGATTTCGTTTATTGTTTTAAATGTTCATTCAGCTGAATCGAATACTTGAAATTCATTTTTTAAGGTATTAAATTGCCGTAGGGAGTTGTTTTTTTTTTAAGATTTTGATCTTATAGTATTTAATAGTATGACTAGAAAGCATTGTGCGTGTCTAAAACACAGCATTCATACACAAAAGTGCAGGAAATGTTCAGACCTGGTTTAGTGAATAATTACACAAAGTGAAAACCCACAAAACCACCTCCAGGTCAAGAAATAGAACATTTCCAGAGTGCAGAAGTCTCAGGGTCTTCTTCTGAGTCACAATTCCTCTTCTCTAAAATAACCACCACCCTCATTTTCGTGATGCTGAGTTCCTTGCTTTCTGTGCAGTTTCACCATCTCTATACACACCCCTAACAATAGAGTTCAGCGCTCCCTGTTGATGAGCTTTAGCTCAACAGACCCTTACTCTGTGCGTGGGTGTTTCTTGCTTCTTTTGCTCAACATTGTGTTTGTGAAATTCATCCATTCTGTTGCGCACGGATCTAGTTATCACTCATCCTATGCCGGGCAGGCATTTGGATTATTTCCAGCTTGGGGCTATTATGAACAATGCTTCTGTAAACATTCCTGGGTATATCCTGGTGCACAGCAGAGACACACGCAACTACCTCTAGGGCACTTGCCCACAGCGGAATCTCTTCCACTGTGAATAGGGCGTGTGAACCTTCAGTCTTAGCAGAGAATGGCAACTATTCTCCAAAATCGTTGCTTCCATTTAAATTCCCAGCAGTAGCGGTCCCCACTATATTATATCCTCACTAGCGCTTGCTACAGCCCAGCTTTATAAATTCAGCTGATCAAGTGGGTGTGTTAGAGATATCTTATTGTGGGTTTAATTTGCATTGTCCTAATTACTAATACAATCAATCACCTTTTTTTTTTTTCTGAGACAGAGTCTCATCCTGGAGTACAGTGGCGTCATAGCTCACAGCAACCTCAGACTCTCAAGGTTCAAGTGATCTCTTATCTCAGCCTCTTGAGTAGCTGGGACTATAGGCACCTGCCAGAACACCCAGCTAGTTTTTCTATTTT
This sequence comes from Galagoides demidoff, assembly GCA_963574575.1. Classification (NCBI taxonomy): domain Eukaryota; kingdom Metazoa; phylum Chordata; class Mammalia; order Primates; family Galagidae; genus Galagoides; species Galagoides demidoff. The sequence continues at coordinate 8,869 of CAUYQV010040786.1, forward strand.
TAGTAGAGACAGGGTCTGACTTTGCTCAAGCTGGTCTCGAACTCCCCAGCTCAGGCAACCCACCTGCCTCGGCTATGCTAGTATTAACCAAGCCTGGCCAGTCCTCTTTAACTATGTTAATTAGCCACATGAATTTCCTCGTATGTTATGTCTTTTGCCATCTTCCTATTGCCAAAATTAAAATTTTCTTTTTAAATACATCTTATTTTCATTAAAATTACATTTGCCAGAAAGGTGTGGCTATCATCCAAGACACCGCTCTCTGCTCACTTGAGAACTGAGTCTAGTGAAGAGTAAAATGACTAAGATCTGTAAGCCTGTGATTATTTTTTTTACTACAAATCAGTATCATTGAAAAGATTATAACCATGGAAGTTCAAAGAAAAACACCCATCAAAATAATTTTTTAATCTCCATTTTCTAAACCAAACATCCTTCTATTGAATTTTTGTTCCCTTGTTTCCCTATAATTTTATAGAGAAAAAAGAACCATACTCCTATATATCACAGTTCTTTGTTAAAATCATCAAGGGTAGACAAGGTTATTTATTATTCTAGTCTATTTCTCATGCTGTGCGCGGTATGCTTCGCTATGAGTTAGCTAACCATCAATAATAAAGTAGTGTCACTGTTGTATATATGACCTCTACAGCTGAGATAATACTAAGTAAAATGTGTATAGATAGCTAACGTAATTACACATACCTAATAAAAATAAACAGCTCATGCAAGCCTGAGCTCTAGCTTTTGCTCACCTTATCTCTTTTAGACATTTGGGGATGAGCACGCTGGCAAAGAGTAAAGCCCATGGAATCTACCACTAAATAAATTATTCATTAATCTTTGATGTCCTTGTAACATGAGAATCCCCTATTAAAAAAATAAATAGCTGCACTGCTTACGAGAGGCACATGCCTGCTATTTATAGCCTTTATGGAAGGTGCTTTGCTAGCAAACCCATCTAGAACTCCCTGGTAATCTCTAAGCATGGATGCTTATTGCAGGGTTTTTCTATCATACCAAGGAGTTTGCTGCAGGCATATGTGCAGGTGTATGAGGAGAGGACTACCCAAGAGAATGCCCAAGCGGGTATTTGTTAGCTGTGGCTCATTTTTCCCTTCACACTTTGGAAACTCAAACAGGGACAAAGGGACTCAAATAGGTCACCTGCAGATCCAATGATACGTATTCCTGACTGTATCCAAGCAACTGTATCCCTAGATTCGTCAAAGACGACATGTTCAAAGACAACATGTTCTCCTAAGAACATCAAATTTCTGGCTCGGCTCCTGTGGCTCAATCGGCTAAGGCGCCAGCCACGTACACGTAAGGTGGCGGGTTCGAATCCC
>CAUYQV010040790.1:0-26976 GCA_963574575.1 Galagoides demidoff
AGGCGGGCGCCCCCGGTCCCAGCCACTTGGGAGGTGCAAGCAGGAGACTCGCTGGAGTCCAGGAGCTGGAGGTTGCTATGAGCTGCGATGACAGGGCACTCTACCCAGGGGGACAGCTTGAGGCTCCGTCTCAAAAAAAAACAAAAAACAAAAACAAGCCAACAGAGAGCGTTGTGGTCCCGGGGAAATGTCTGTATTCCAGTGGGGGAGGGGCCGCCTCCTCCGCTCCTCCCCGCCGCCGCAGGGAAGTTCAAACCTGGAGCGCCAGGCGCAGTCTGTATTTCAGTGGGGGAGGGGTCGCCTGCTCTGCGCTCCCGCCTCCGGGACGTTCAAAACTGGGGTGCCTCTTATGTTGTCTGTATTCCAAGGATGCCAGCCGAGACCTGGCACCGCATGGCGCGGGCCCTGGACCTGACGCCGCAGGGCGCAGATGGGGCCGTTTCAGCTGCTGTCCTGATTTTTTCCTGTCTGATACCGTGGTTCTAGATTATACTTCCAATCCAACTGTTCCCCTCTTTGCTGCTCACCCTGTGCTGCTTATCCGTGCAAAGATGCCACGCAGAAGGGATCCAAAAAGCCCATTCTCACCTGAAATCACCAGGAGAATTGACTCAGGGGTGCATCCCCTCCGCCATCTTGCTCCGCCTCCGCCTGATTCCTATTCAAAGTGGAAATGCTTTCAGTTTTATTCTTGTGGGAAGTAAAAGTAAGAAGTTTGATGACTTCTACCAGTTTAATAAATATCCCATCTATGCCTATGTTCTTAAGTTTTCTTTTCAGCAAAGTATGCTGAATTATGTCAAATGCTTTTTTGGATCTACTGAGATCATATTGTCTTTGCCTATGCTTTTATTTATGTGGTGAATTATATTTATGGGTTTATATACATTGAGCAAACCTTGCATCCCTGAAAGAAAGCCCACTTTATTATGATGTACATTTTTAAAAAGTGTAGCTGTATTCTGTTTACTGGAATTGTATTGAGTATTTTTGTGCCATTATTCATTAATAATAGTGCATTGTTTCTTTTTTTGTTGTTACTGTATCCTTTTCTGATTTTGGTATCAGGACGATATTTGCTTCATTAAAGGAACTGGGGAGGGTTCCTTCTTTCTCAATATTTTGTAACAGATTCTTAATATAGGTAAAAGCCCCTCTTTGAAGGTTTGGTAGAATTCTGATATGAAACCCTCTGATCCAGGATGTTTTTGGTTGAAAGTGTTTTGTTTGTTTATTTTGTTTCGTGACAGCCTCACTTTGTCACCCTTGGTAGAGTGCCATGGTGTCATAGCTCACATCAACCTCAAACTCTTGGGTTCAAGTGATTCTCTTGCCTCAGCCCCCTGAGTGACTGAGACTACAGGTGCCCACCACAATGCCCAGCTAGTTTTAGAAATGAAGTCTCACTCAGGCTCACACTGGTCTAGAACCCATAAGCTCAGGCAATCCACTCACCTCGACCTCCCAGATTGCTAAGATTATAGGTGTGAGCCACCATGCCTGGGCTCAGTTGAAAGCTTTTTTATTGTTGCAATTTCAGTGCTTGATGTTGGTTTGTTCAAAATTTCAACTGCTTTCTGGATTAGTTTTGGGATGTAGTGTGATTCCAGGTATTGGAATTATTTCACCTTACTTTTAAATTTCTTGGCATAGAGATTTTGTAGTAATCAGTGATGATGTTTCTATCTCTGTAGTATCCATTTAATCAGAAAATAAGAGTTATTTCCTTGTATTTTCTGATGAAGGTTATTAGAGCTCTCTATTTTTAGGTAATTTTTCCCGAGTGTTTATTGATTTTGTAAATCTTTTATAAAACCAACTCTATGGATTGGGGGAAGGGCAAGATGGCTGACTGAAGCCAGGCTCCAACAGAAGCTCCTATCCAGAGGGGAGGCTAATGTCCAGAAAGTACCCAATTAAACTGAAGACTGGGAGCTGAGCCGAGAGATATCTGCAGGCCACCTCTGCTGAGGCAAGCTGTGACTATAAGAAAGCAAACTTCAGGTACAAAATTCATTCCAAAGGAAAAGTGTCCGTCCCCAACCCCAAGAAAGTTGTGGGTTTTTTTTTTTCTTTATCTCTTCATTTGCTCCTGTAGGTTTTCTACAAGCGAGCAGTGAATTGAGGACCTCTTATCTCACCCCATGGGTGAGAGCTGTAGGAAGTGGGGTTTACTTCCCCAAAGGGACCCTGTTGTGACTCTGAACACTCTCGCCAGACATAAAAGTTGAACTAACGTTTTCCCTGCCATTCTGAACTTCCAGTACACCCTTCCCCCCTTGAATGATGAACCAGAAGCCTAACCCCTACAGAGATTGTGGGAGGAGGCTCAAGAGCAGCACCCCACACCCCTGCCAGATCAAGTGCCCCACTCACTGCCTGCCAGAGACTGCTAGAGTTGTGCTTCCCACGCTCTGCCCCCCATGCCTTTCCTGCCTCCTTGCATCCCTGCCATGCCCCCTCCTGAGCAGAGTCGTGAGCCAGCACTCTCCTTGTTGACATCCCCAGGTGCCAGGGACTGCCAGAACCATGTTCAGCATCCCTATCCCTGCTGCTGGATCCACGTGCCCCAGCTCCTGGAGCTGCTTCTACAGCCAGAACTCCCTAGCTGTGGCAGCTACCAGGGAGCTGCACAAGGTCACTTCCCACAGAGATCCGGCAATAATAGAGCGATCCCACTGGGGTCTAATCTTGGAGAGACAGCCTCCCAACTCTGAGAACTGCCAGAGGAAACCAGAACTCACTCTGTAGGGATACCAGTACTGTAGAGTGGCAGGGGCAAAGGCACAGTGGCTGAGGGAGAAAAGCATTTCCTGACTTATTACCCTCAGGCTTAGACTGAATCCAGGTGGAACACTCACCAGTGGCTACTGAATACACAAGGCATGCAAGTCTCAGCTCCCCCCAGGCATCTGGTAGCAGAGGGTAAGTGGCTGGGCTGCAGAGGCATTGACCTTCCTTTGACTCTGACAGGCACAACCCCCCCAGCACATCTGCTCATTAAACAGAGCAGGACCTTAGCCCTATTTGGTCACCAGTAACTAGGCATGAAAGAGGAGCAAAGTGGAGAAAGAGACTCAGACCTCTGGTTCAAATCTACTACTGGGTGGGCCTTTTTAACTCCACAGAGCACCAGAGCTAGCCAAATTTGAGCAGCTAGTAGACCTCCACCATCTAGTTGCTGAAGACCTTTTAAACTCTCCCACTTGAGAGTTCATACTGCCTGGGTCAATTAGTTTGGAACTCCTAACCTAGGCCAATCTCCCAAAGTCCTCTCGGGTTATATCCTGGTTGCATGGTAAGGGGAAGGGTTGATTTTCCTCTTCCAGTTGTTGTCCACTGGGGATGGGCTGTCTTAATTGCTTGTATTTATCCACAGCTAAGACTTCACCAGAGTCACTCATCCACTATGATCAGACAAGAACCACCTGAATACTAGACAGAGCTACCTAACCCCACCACATCAAGCAGGTTTCCTCAGCCTCAGACTGTAATACTGTGTGGGTCCTTTGCAAAGCTATGGGGACAAAGTGGCAGCCATCAGTCCCGGATCCTTGACAAAGGGCTGGTTAACCACAGCCCAAGGAATTCCCAATCCAATTTCACCTTACCTGACCATCTAGCCAATGGTGAAAAACAACCATCAGGTGGAAAACTCTGGCAACATGAAAAATCAGAGTAGATCAACTCTCCCAAGGAATGATATGGAAGATACAGCACAAGATCCCATTCATAAATGAATGACTGAGATGTTAGAAATTGAGTTCAGAATTTGAATATCAAATAAGATCAACAGAATGGAGGTAAGGATGGAATTCGAATTTCAAGGAGAAATGCAAAAGATATCTCAAGAATTCAACAAATTCAAAGACAAAATCACCAAAGATTTTGACACATTGAGGCCAGAACTTGCAGCTCTCAAAGATTTGAGAAATACAGTAGAATCCCTTAGTAACAGAATGGAACAGGCAGAAGAAAGGATCTCTGACATTAAAGACAAAGCTTTTGAATGCCCCCAAATGCTCAATGAAGAAAAAATTTGGAGAATAAAAAGAGATCATTCTCTCAGAGAGCTCTGGGATAATTCAAAGAGATCTAATATTTGCCTTATAGGAATATCTGAAGGTGACGAGGTTGCTGCTAAGGATACAGATGCTTTACTTCATGAAATATTCAAAGACAATTTTCCAGACATGCCAAGAGATTCTGAAATTCAGTCAGCAGATAGTTTTAGAACACCGGCATGACTCAACCCAAATGAAAATTCTCACAGACACATTGTAATCAGCTTCACCAAAGTTAATATGAAGGAGAAAATTCTGCAAGCTATAAGATGTAAGAAAACCATAACCTACAAAAGGAAGAACATTAGAATGACTGCAGATATCTCTGCTGAAACCTTTTAAGCTAGGAGAAGGTGGTCATCGACCTTTAATCTCCTTAAACAAAATAACTTTTCAACCCAGGATCCTGTATCCAGCTAACCTGAGTTTCATCTATGATAGAGAAACTAAATAATTTAATGGCATTCAATTTTTGAAGAAATTTTCCATAACTAAACCAACTCTCCAGAATATCCTCACACCTATCCTCCATAATAAACAGCACAATCCTCCACTACCAAAGTAAACTCACTCAGAAACTTTTAATCAAATTTCAACTTCCACAGTGGTGAAAGGATTAAAAACGTCCACGGGATGTTCAAAAAACTCAATGCCCAAAATACTATCTGGCTTATCAATACTCTCAATTAAAGTGATTGGCTTAAAATGTCCTCTAAAGAGGCACAGGTTGGCTGACTGGATACAAAAACTCAAGCCAGACAACTGCTACATTCAAGAATCTCACCTTACCTTAAAAGATAAACACAGACTCAAGGTGAAGGGATGATCATTTATAATTATAATTCAGGCAAATGGAAATCAGAAAAAAGCAGGTGTTGCAATTTTATTCACAGGTACAATAGGCTTTAAATGAACCAATATAAGAAAGGATAAGGATGGGCACTTTATATTTGTTAAAGGCAACACTCACCATGATGAGATTTCAATTATCAACATTCATTATGCACCTAACCAGAATGCGCCTCAGTTTATAAGAGAGACTCTAAAATACATGAGCAACTTGATTTCCTCCAGCACCATAATTGTCAGATCTTTTAACACTCCTTTGGCAGTGTTGGATAGATCTTCCAATAAGAAGCTAAGCAAAGAAATTTTAGACTTAACCTTAACCATTCAACATTTGCATCTAACAGGCATCTACAGAACATTTCATCCTAACAAAACTGAATAAACATTCTTCTCATCAGCTCAGGGATCATCCTCCAAAATTGATCACATCTTAGGTCACAAGTCTAACCTCAGCAAATTTAAAGGAATAGAAATCTTTCCTTGTATTTTCTTGGACCATCATGGAATAAAAGTTGAACTCAGTAACAACAGGAATGTCCATATGCATACAAAAACATGGAAACTAAATAACCTCATGCTGAATGATAGATGGGTCATAGATGAGATTGAGAGGGAAATTGCCAAATTTTTAGAACAATGCAATAATGAAGACACAAACTATCAGAACCTCTGGGATACCACCAAGGCAGTCCTAAGAGGGAAATTTATAGCATTGCAAGTCTTCCTCAAGAGAATGGAAAGAGAGGACGTCAAGAACTTAATGTAACATCTCAAGCAACTGGAAAAGAAAGAACATCCAACCCCTAAACCCAGCAGAAGTAAATAAATAACTAAAATTAGAGCAGAACTAAATGAAATTGAAAACAAAAGAATTATAAAACAGATCAACCAATCAAAGAGTTGGTTTTAGATGCCCTTTTTTTCTTGTCTTGCATAATTGTATTGGCTAGAACTTCCAACACTACATTGAATAGTAATGGTGACAGAGGACAACCTTGTCTGGTTCCAGTTCAAAGAGGAAAAGCTTTCAGTTTTACTCCATTCAGTAAAATGTTAGCTGTGGGTTTGTTATAGATAGCTTCGATCAATTTCAGAAATGTGCCACATATGCCTATACTCTTCAATGTTCTAATTAGAAAAGGATGCTGGATTCTATGAAATGCTTTTCCTGCATCTATTGAGAGGATCATCTTTGTTTCTGCTTCTGTTAATCCAGTGGATAACTTTTATGGACTTGTGTATGTTAAACTATCCTTGTGTCCCTGGGGTGAAACCTACTTTATTGTGATGTATGACTTTTGTAATGATAAGCTATAATCTATTTGCTAGGATTTTGTTGAGAATTTTTGCATCTATATTCATTAGTGAAATTGGTCTGAAATTATCCTTTTTAGTTGGGTCTTTTCCCAGTTTTGGGATTAGGATGGTGTTTGCTTCATAGAATGTATTGGGGAAAGTTCCTTCCTCCCCAATTTTTTGGAATAATTTCTGCAGTACGGGAATAAGCTCTTCCTTTAAAGTTTGATAGAATTATGGTGCAAAGCCATCCAAACAAGGACATTTTTTTGTTTGAAGATTTTTTTTTTCTTGTTTCTTTAACCTCTGTACTTGAAATTGGTCAGTTCAGGAGCTCTATTTCTGGCTAGGTAAGTCTAGGGAGAGGGTGTGATTCCAAATATTGATCCATTTCCTTCACATTGGCAAATTTCTGAGCATAGAATTTCTGGTAGAATTCAGAGATGATCTCTTGTTTCTCTGTGGCATCAGTTGTAATTTCCCCTTTATCATTTCTGATTGAGGTTACTAGAGATTTTACTTTTCTATTTCTACTTAAACTGGCCAAAGGTTTATCTATTTTATTTATTTTTTTCAAGAAAAGAACGTCTTCTTTCATTAATTTTCTGAAAGATTATTTTGTTTTTAATTTCATTGATCTCTGATTTAATTTTGGATATTTCTTTTCTTCTGTTGAGTTTAGGGTTAGATTGTTCTTCTTTTTCCAAATCCATAAGATGGGTTGGGAGTTTGTTGATGTGCAGAAGGAAAAAAAAATCCTTCTATCATAAAGACAATTGCACAAGACTATTTATAGAAGCTCAATTTACAATCACCAAAATGTGGAAACAGCCTAAATGCCCACCAACCCAGGGATGGATTAATAAGCTGTGGTATATGTATACCATGGAATACTATTCAGTCATTAAAAATGGAGACTTTACAGCCTTTATATTAACCTGGATGGAAATGGAATACACTATTCTTAGTAAAGCATCACAAGAATGGAGAAGCATTAATTCTATGTTTCAATTTTGATATGAGGACAATTAATGACAATTAATGACCTGGTATGAGTGGGGGAAGGGTAGATCAGAGAGAAAAAGAAGGAGGGTGGAGCTGGGAAAGGAAGAGCAGAGAGAGGGAAGGAGCAAGGGGTGGCATCCTGGTGTGTGCCACACCTTTTAGGGGCAAGACAAAATTGTAAGAGGGTCTTTATACCTAACTAATGCAATCAGTGTGACCTGCTTTCTTGTGCCCTCAATCAATCCACAACAGTTAAAAAAAATTAAAAAAAAAAGAGTTGGGTTTTAGAAAAGGTCAATAAAATAGATAAAACTTTGGATAACCTAACCAGAAGCAGAAGAGTAAAATCCTTATTTTCATCATGAAATGATATAGGAGAAATAACAACAGACTTCTTAGAAATTCAACAAATCGTTAATGAATATTATACAAAACTCTATTCTCAGAAGTATGAAAATCTGAAGGAAATAGATCAATACTTGGAAACATGCCACCCTCCTTAACTTAGCCAGAAAGAAGTAGAAATGTTGAACAAGCCTATAACACGTTCTGAAATACCACCAACTATAAGAAATCTCCGCAAAAAGAAAAGCCTTGGGCCAGATGGCTTCACATCAGAATTCTACCAAACCTTTGAAGAGGAAATAGTACCGATATTACTTTACCTTTTCCAAAACATAGAAAAAGAAGGAATACTTCCCAACATATTCTATGAAGCAAATATCACCCTGATACCCAAACTAGGAAAAGATGCAACAAGAAAAGAAAATTATAGAGCAATATATCTAAGGTATACTGAAGCAAAAATATTCAATAAGATCCTAGCAAACATCAAATAAATTATACATCACGACCAGGTGGGTTTCATCCCAGAGTACCAAGTGTGGTTCAATATACATAAATCCATAAATATAATACATCACATAAACAAATTAAAAAACAAAGACCATACGATTCTCTCAACTGATGCAGAAAAAGCTTTTGACAATACCCAGCATCCCTTCTTGATCAGAAAGCTTAAATAAATAGGTATAGAAGGCACATTTCTTAAAATGATAGAGGCCATCTGCAGAAAACCCACAGCCAATATCATATTGAATGGAGTAAAACTGAAATCATTTCCACTCAGATCAGAAATCAGGCAAGGATGTCCACTGTCTCCACTGCTTTTTACCATTGTAATGGAAGTCTTATCCACCACATTCAGGCAAGAGAAGGCAATCAAGGGGATCCAAATAGGACCAGAGGAGATCAAACTGTCACTCTTCACAGACGATACCATTATATATCTGGAAAACCCCAGGGAATCAACTACAAAACTCCTAGAATTGATCAAGGAATACAACAAAGTCTCAGGTTACAAAATTAACAGTCACAAATCTATAGCCTTTATATATACCAACAATAGTCAATGGGAAAAAACAATCAAGGACTCGATTCCCTTTACAGTGGTGCCAAAGAAGATGAAATATCTGGGAATGAATCTAACTAAGGATATGAAAGATCTATATAAAGAGAGATATAAAACCCTGAGAGAAGAAATAGCTGAAGATGTTAACAAATGGAAAAATATACCATGCTCATGCCTGGGAAGAATCAACATTGTTAAAATGTCTATTCTACCTAAAGCAATCTACAGATTTAATGTGATCTCTATTAAAGCATCTCTGTCACACTTTACAGACCTGGAAAAATTAGTATGTCATTTTATATGGAAATAGAAAAAACCTCGAATAGCCAAGACATTACTCAGAAATAAAAACAAATTGGGAGGAATCATGTTTCCAGATTTCAGACTATACTATAAATTGATAGTGATCAAAACAGTATGGTACTGGCACAAAAATAGAGAGGTAGATGTACGGGGCAGAATTGAAGACCAAGAGGTGAATCCAGACACTTATCATCATTTGATTTTTGATAAGCCTATCAAAAATATAAATTGGGGAAAATACTCCCTATTCAGCAAATGGTGCTGGGTGAATTGGCTGGCAACCTGTAGAAAACTGAAACTGGACCCACACCTTTCTCCTCTAACAAAAATTGACTCTCACTGGTTAAAGGAATTAAACTTATGAAACAATAAAAATTCTTAGAGAAAGTGCAGGGGAAAACCTTGACAAAATTGGCCTGAGAGAATACTTTGAAGCAACATCAAAATACATTACTGGGATCTGATCAAATTAAAAAGCTAGCAGATAGCCCTCAGAATGGGAGAGGATTTTTCTAAGTTATATTTCCAACAAAGGTCTAATAACCAGAATCCACAGACAGCTCAAACTTATTACTAAAAAAAAAAAAAAAAAAGTGATCCCATTTCATTGTGGGTAAGAGCCATGAACAGAAGCTTCTCTGAGAAAGATAGGTACATGGTCTATAGACAGATGAAAAAATGCTCATCATCATTAATCTTCATAGAAATTCAAACTAAAACTACTCATCCAACTCCAGTAAGAGTAGCCCACATCACAAAATCCCAGACTACAGATGTTGGCATGGATATGGAGAAAAGGGAATACTTCTGAATTGCTAGTGGGACTGCAAGCTAGTATGTTCCTTTTGGAAGGAAGTTTGGAGAACACTCAGGGATCTAAATGTGGACCTGCTGTTTGATCCTGTAATTACTCTTCTAGGTGTATGTCCAATGGACCAAAAATCATTTGGTAATAAAAATATTTGCATTAGATTGTTCATTGCAGCTCAATTCATAATTGCCAAGTCATGGAAGAAGCCCAAGTGCCCATTGACCCATGAATGGATTAATAAATTGTGGTATATGTATACCATGGAATACTATGCAGCATTAAAAAAGAATGAAGACTTTACCTCTTTTATGTTTACATGGATGGAGATGGAAAATATTCTTATTAGTAAAGTATCTTAGGAAGGGAAAAAATATCCAATTACTCAGTACTACTATGAAACCAATTTACAATCACTCACACTTGCATATGAAAAATTAGACACAACTATAGCCTAGGTTGAAGGAGGTAAGGGGAGGATGAGGGGAAGGGAGAGGGGTGGGTAGATAGAGGGAGGGTAAGTAGGGGGACCACATCTATGGAGCATATTTCAAATATAAGTTGGATCTATCAGATGTAGAACACAAATGTCTTAATCCTGTAATTGGGTGAATGAGGCAAAGGCTGTGTTGATTAGTAGGATGTAAGCACTCCAATTTGTACAAATAATCAACACATTGAAACCCATAATGGCATAAATGTATTTATGATCTATGTACAAATGATTTAATAAAAATAATTTTAAAAATAACAACCAACTCTATGTTTTGCTAATTATCCAAATGGTTCTTTTGTTCTCAATTACATCAAACTCTGATCTGATTTTGATTATTTATTTTTTTCTGCTAGGGTTGGAATTGGCTTACACTTTCTTTTCTAGTTCCTTGAAATGGTTCATTAGGTTGTTGAATTGTTCTTTCTGTTTTTTGGGGGAGGCCATTTAATGCAAAAATTTTCCTCTTTTGGACTGTCTTTGCAATATCCCACTTTTTTTGATAGTTTGTTCCTTCATTGTGTTGTTTGAGTAATGTGATGAATTTTTAAAAATTATTTAAGACCTTTGTTAACAGGTGCTTGCAGTTTTGTGGCTTTTTTGAAAAAATCAAGTTGTAAACTTTTATTACAAATTAAAAACGAAGTTCTTAAAAATCTCAACTTGACCGGATATGAAACAATTTAAAACCTTTAAAGGCATATTGAGTAAAACCAGGCTTTTTAAAAAAACACGTTTGTTATGACCAAAAGAGACTTCTTTAGGCAAAAATAATAAAAATCCCACGCTGCATAGATAATGCAGATAGTTCTAGTTATCTGGTCAACGGGCAAAAAGCAAGCACTTATGGTCTTCAGCTCCAATCTTTTGTTCATTTCTTATTACTGCAATTTCATATTCGTTTCTTCTTGTTGGATGACTAAACCAGATGATGGTAGAGATGGTAAGCTGGCATTTACTCAGCCCTGCCCTGCTCAGCCTTGGGCTAGGACGAATTCTCAGCTGGTGGATTGGCTGCTTTTGCCTCTTTGCTATCTTGTGGTTTAGGGTTTTCTGGGCGTCTACATCAGTAATTGAAGTTGCCACAGTACTGACGTCGAAGCGGCTGCTGACCTTGGGTCTCATCTCCTTGATTTTCTTTATCCTCTTCATTGCTGTTTCCTCTCTAGGCTGTCTTTTGTGAGGAGGGCCTCTGCAGAATTGTAGTCCACAACCCTGATACATATTATGTCTTACTGGTCTACCATGTTCTCCTTCACACTGATTGTCAGCACACTCCATAACTTATCCCTGCACAGGTCTGGAATACTGTGGTCAATACCCATAGGGTCTTCTCATGTAGTAAAGTGAAAACCTTCACCTGACGTAGGGCCAGTGTTGTTGGGCCTGGCCTTCAGGAGCAATCTCGATCCCTCGTTCTTTTCCCCACTCTCACTATTTTGGTAATTCTGCTAGTAATTGCGTGGAGGACCCCTGCGACGTGGATAGCACCTATAATGGTTACGGTCTGCTGCATATTTACTGTCTTGAACTGGAATTCCACCAGGGCCTGTAACATTTGCTGCCTCTGCACCCTTTTCTCCTTTAACAACATCAAACTCTGCAGTCTCTCCATCTCCTACACTGCGAAGGTTCTTCCTATGGTTGTTCTTCTTTATGGCAGTCTGGTGTACAAATACATCTTCCTTGGTGTCATTCCTATTGATGAAACTATATCCATTTCCTACATTCAACCATTTTACTGTTCCCAAAACCTTCGTTGGAATGACCTTTTTGTCCCCGCCAGCAGGCGCTTCTGATGTGAGGCCGCCCAGGCCACTGCTCCCTGTACTGCTGCCCATAGTACTGGACTTGGTGTCGGAAGTGCTGAGGGCTGGGGCGGCAGGAGTAGGTGGTGTGGTGGCGGACGATTGCTGGATCTCAGCCTTGCTGCTCCTGGTTGTGGTGATGGTGACTAGGGTCGGCTGCGGCAGCTGCAGCTCCTCCCGATGTGTGATGGTAACTAGGCGGGTGGCGGCAGTGGGGCTGCACGGGGCTCTCTGGGGTCCACTCTCCGCTCCCGCTACGGATCCTAATGTAATGATTTTCTTCTTCATCTCCTCCTTGATCCATCTTTCTGTTTAGAGGATCTGTTCACTTCTGTCAGAAAGGTGTTGAAGTCCTCAGTTTCTATGGTATTGCAGGTTATCATGTTGTTCAGATTGGTTAGAAGTCATTTTATAGTGTTTCAGTTGGGCACGTAGATATTTTGGATTGAAATATCTTCTTGTTTTATTATTCCCTTAAGCAGTATATACTGTTGTTGTCTTTCTTTTACTCTTGTTGGTTTGAATCCCAAGGAATCTGCAAATAAGATGGTGATTCCTGATTTTTCTTATTTCTATTTGTCTGGAATATTGTTTTTCATCCCTTCACTCTGCATCTTATTTTGTTCTTGGAAACTGGATGTGTTTCATCAAAGAGTATATATTTGTCTTGTGTCTGTTTATCTAGTTTGCAAGGTTGTTCCTCTTCAGTGACGAAATCAAGCCATTCACATTTATTGACATCATTTATATGTATGGTGGAGTTCTGTTAGTCTTGTTTTGTAGAGGTCCATTGATTAATTTAATTGCCTTTGCATTTTGGAAGCTAGGCTTTGTTGGTTCTTAGGTGTCTTTTCTTTGTTATTGGTCTATTGCAGTGGTCAGTGTATAGAATGGGTCTGACTACTTCATGCAGACCAGGTCTTTTTAGGAATTTCCTCAATGCTTGTTTTTCAGTAAAATATTTGATTTCTTCATTGAATATGAAACTGTTCAGTAGGATACAGAATCTTGGTTTGAAAATTCCTCTGTTTAAAACAGTTAAAGACAGTTGAACATTCTCTTCCGGCTTGTAAAATTTGCACTGAAAAGTTCACTGTCACTCATAGTTAAAAACTTGCTTACTCCTCGTTGCCTGCAGAATTTTCTTTTTCATTTTACTTTGGCCAACTTAATTACAATGTGCCTAGAAGATGCTTTGTTTGAATTGAATCATCTTGGAGTTCTGTAGCTAACTAGGGTATGTATTTATGAACCTCTTTCCCTGTTTGGGTAATTCTCCACTATGATGTCTTGACATACAACTCCCATGCTTTTAGGACTCTTCTATTTAAGGTATACTTGTGATTTGTATGTTCATGGGTCTTAAATAGTCTGTCTAAGATATTGCTCTGCTTTTGATCTCTTTTAAGGCTTCTTTGAATGACTGAGTTAATTAAGCTATCTTGCCTTTCATTTCTGAATTTATTTCTTCTCCATGTTTTGTTCTGTTACTGAGATTATCTGCTGTGTTTTGAAACACCTTGAATGTCTCTTTTAATTCCTTAATTATGCTGTATCTTTTCTATTATATCCATATCCTTGGTGAATTTGTCTTTAATTTCACTTATTACTTGAGACAGTTTTTGGAATTCATTTTGGATTTCTTTTTCCACCTTTCATTCAGTTCCATTCATCTTATTTTCCATCCATTTTCTGAATTCTATATCCATCACTTCAAAAATTTCATCATGTATGATATTTTCAGCTGTATCTACCTTGTAATATCTTGGGGGAGGGTATTGATCTTCTCTGATTTTTTATGTTGCCAGTGTTCTTCTGCTGATTCCTCCTCCTTGTGTGTGTATATATATATGTGTATGTGTGTGTGTGTGTATGTATATGTTCTTTTTTAATTTTTAAGCTAGAATGTTAGAGTATCCCTAAATTGTTGTTAGGAGATATTCTAGTTGTGATCCTTCAGGCTGCTCCCAGGGAGCAGCTGGAGCCTGGAAGTTGGAGCCTGGGTTCACTGAGTGGTATATCTATCTGCCAGGCAATAGTGCTGTTCACCTGGTTCTGGTGATTTTTGGATAGTCACAGTTTCTTAAGCATGACAGTTGTTAAAACAAAAGTGTTCAACAGATTTCATTTAAGCAAAGAATGACTCATGGATAGGGAAGCACTCAGAATCAAATAGTTCAGAGAGCTCTCCTTTATAACGTGTACAGTGGAAATTTTAGACAAAACAGGGAAGTCAAGTACAGAATTAGCTCAACCAGTTGTAACTAGTCTACTGTCCTTGCTTTTATAGTGTTTGATTAGTTGACTGCTTGTGATTGGCCAAAAGACAGTTGTTACAAAAATTACACTTTTAAGTTAGGTTTTTAGTTGTTTACATAGTGAGTTAGGTTATAGTTTGTTACATAGAAATTCAAAGTGCAAGACTAGCCTTGTGCAATGGCCTCCTGCTTATATAATTTAACCCACCTAAGACAAAAAATAATTACAGTGTGTCTAGGAGATGCTTTGTTTGAATTTAAACATCTTGGAGTTTTATAGTTATCTAGTATCTGTATTTATGAACCTCTTCCCATGTTTGGGTAATTCTCCACTGTGATGTCTTTTTTATTTTTATTAAGTCATATACATATAGATCATGAATAAATTTATGCATATGTGGGGTACAATGTGTTGATTTTTTATACAATTTGGAGTGCTTACATCAAACTAATTAATATAGCTTTCACCTCATTTATTTGATTATTGTGTTAAGACATTTATGTTCTATACCTGATATATTTGACTTGTAACTATGCAATATGCATCATAGATGTGGTCCCACCATTAACCCTCCCTCTATCAAACCTCCCCCCTTCCCTTTATTCCCACCCCATTTCTCTCCTTCATCCTGGACTACAGTTATTATCTATCTTTCATAAGAAAGTGTGAGTAATATAAATTGATGTCCTAGAAGTACTGAATACATTGGATACTCTTTCTTCCAGTCTTGAGATACTTTACTTAGGAAAATCTGTTCCAAATCCACCAACGTAAACATAAAAGATGTAAAGTTTCCATCTTTTTAAAGGCTGCATACTAGTCCATGGTATGCATATATCACAATTTATTAATCCATTCATGGGTCATTGGGCACTTGGGCTTCTTCCATGACTTGGCTATTACAAACTGAGCTGCAAGGAATAATCTGCTGCAAATATATTTTTTGTAAAGTGATTTTTGGTCTTTTGCATATACTCCAAGAAGAGAAATTGCAGGATTGAAAGGCAGGTTTATTTTTGGATCCCTGATCCAAACTTCTTTCCAAAAGGAACGTATTAGCTTGCATTCTTACCAGTAGTGTAGAAGTGTTCCCTTTTCTCTATATCTATGTCAACATCTGTAATTTTGGGATTTTGTTATGCAGGCTACTCTTACTATAGTTAGATGGTATCTCAAAATGGTTACCAAATGATGTATTGACATACAACTTCCATGCTCTTAGGACTCTCTTAACAAAAACAATAATAATAATAATTTGAACATCATCAAAATATTTTTAAAAATTGTTCTCCAATGGACAGCATCAATGAAGTAAAAAAGCAAGCCATAGAACACAAGAGATATTTTTAAATCACAGATCTGTAAAAGGTCTATTATCCAGATTATAAAAAGAACTTTTGCAATTCAGTTATAATATATATGATATTTCTATAAAGAACATATACAAATAACTAATAAGGATATAAAAAATGCTCAACATCATTACATATTAGGAATATGCAAATGAAAGCCACAATTAAATATCACTTCCTACCTATAAGTATGGGTATCATTTAAGAAAAAGAAAAGCAAAAAAGGTGTCATAAATTATATGTATAAATGGAAAATCCTTAGACAGTAAAGTAACAAACTACTGAGGAAAAGTTTGCCAGTTACTCAAAAGTAAATCTTAGAGTTGCAATATTCCACTCCTATGTATGCATAAGAGAATGATAACACATGAATGTAAAGTTTTCATATAAATATTCACAGTAGCCTTATTTATAGTAGTCAAAAAGTAGAAATAGCCCAAATGTCCATCAGTTGACAAACAAGACAAAACAATGTATACTTATACAAGGAACTATTATTTATCTATAGAAATAAATGAAACATTGATACATGCTATGACTTGAATGAACCTTAAAAACATTATACTAAGTGAATGAAACCAGACAGAAAAGGTCATATAATGCATGATTCAGTTTATATGAGATGTATAGGATATGTTAATTTATAGGAACAGAAAATGTTGGCCACCTGTAGCTGGGGAGAAATAGAGGATTGGCTGTTAAAGCATATGAGATTTATTTTTGGGTGATAGAAATATTCTTTAGTTAAAGAATTATGATTGTTATAAAACTTTGTGAATATACTAAAACCACTGAATTATATCTTTTAAACAGGTAAATTTTATGAATTGTGAAATTTACTTCAACAAAACTATTACGAAAACCTAGAAACATGCTATTGATAATGAAAACTAAGACTTTGTCTTTGTAATAGAGAGACCAAATGCTCTCTTTTTATTATTAACTGTATGGTTTTTGTAATACATTGGTGCTTTTATTGCAGTTCACGAAAGTGAATGTGTTCACTCTATATCTTTTGGTGGTTTGAGCTTCATAAAATCTAATCTGATGTATACCGTGGAATATTATGCAGCCTTGAAAAAGATGGATACTTTACCTCTTTTATGTTTACATGGATGGAGTTGGAGCATATCCTACCTAGTAAAGTATCTCAAGAATGGAAGAAAAAATATCCAATGTACTCAGTACTATTATGAAACCAATTTATAATCACTGCCACTTTCATATGAAGAATAGATCACAACTATGGCCCAAGATGAATGAGTGAGGAAGGGGGGTGGAATGGGAGGGGGGAAGTTAGATCAATAAAAGGTGAATGGTGGGATCACACCTATGGTGCATAATGCAAAGGTACATGTCAGATCTACTAGTATAGACTATAAGTGTCTTAACACAATAATCAAGTAAACAAGATGAGGTATATATTAACCAGTACAATGTAAGCATTCCTTATTCTATATGAAATCAGCACATTGTACTTCATAAATGCATTAATGTATACATGACCTATGTGTTTATGATTTAATAAAAGAAATAAAATAACAGAAGACAAGATCTGGCCGTGATAGTTATTCATGTGAATTTATATACCAATGCTTTTTATTTACAACCTGATTTAGACTCAGAAAAGAAAATAGCTTATGCAGATGTGTAGAAGATACTTATGTCCTTTCTTATATGGTATTCTTCTACAAAGTCTCCATGGGGAACTGCAGGACTAAGAACCATTCATAGAAGTGTGTTATGGTGTAAGTCTCTTTTTCCCAATCCAGCTTCTTTGTAACAATGACAGTAAAAAAGGAGGTTAGTCTTGCTGACTATGGTAGCAAATAGGTTCTTGGTTGATGAGAATAAGGCATGTGGTCTGAAGAGTTCATGTTTGGGGGATGTAGCCAATACCTATGTGTGCTCCAACAACTCATTAATTGGCACTCACAGAATTTTCAGTAGTTGGGTTCATTTGCTGAATACGAAAAAGGAAAGAAGATTCACTAAAATTATTATAATAGAAAGGAAAGGGATTCATTACTAAAGACCTAATCATGGTCCCTAATCACATGTTGTAATTTTGCTTAACATTTAAGCAGTGCTTTGCAAACTCTCTTAAGGCCTTTCCCCAACTCCTGAACAAACATAAAAAAAGAAAATATTTTGTTTCTTGACCATCTCCCAAGAATACCTGGTTAAGGATCACTGATTTAAGACAGTGGTTCTCATTCAAGGGCAATTTTGATTCTATAGTACATTTGGCAATCTATGTAGATATTTTTGTTTTCACAAGTGGGAAAAGAATGTTACTGCCATCTAATGAGTAGCATTCAGGGATGCTGCTAAATAGGTTATATTGCATAGGATAGTTTCCCAAAATAAAAAGTTGCCTAACTCAAAATTTTAATAGTGGCAAAGAGCACCCACTAGTTATGAGTAAAGAGGGATAGAAATATTTTCTCTTTTTTCTTTTGTTTTTGTTCCAGGATCAAAGCACAGCCCAGTGATGTGCTGAAAAGTTGTAGTAATTAGTATGATCTTCAGAGCCTGTTGCAAAACATTTAATCAATATAATTCATAGTGTTGAGAGAATTAGGTTTGGCTTTCTCATTTAGTGCAGTCTTACATTTCTATTATTTTAAAATAAACCCTTTCATTTTATGCATGACTATACCTGTTACAAGTACCTTCTGCTAAAAAGCTAATTTAGCTCTGTTTAGTCTACCAAGACAAATTTTCAGTAGACTTTCCCAGTGATTTACGGACACATTTTGGAGCAGATGATTTTATTCATATGATACTCACATGTAGTATTATTATTATAATTAGTAATAATTTGTATTATTTTTATAGTTTTCCAAATGCTTTCAGGTAGTAATTCTTCACAATAATTTCATGTACCAAATGACCATTATCATACCCTTTCACAGATGAGAAAATGTCAATTCAGAGAGGTTAATTTTCTGGCAGGGTGCTTAGGTTGATTCAAAATGGGGCTTGGATGAAGATGCTTTTATTTAAATCTTAGCAACTAACTGTTATAATTTAGATATGCCAGCTTATACAGAGACTATGTCAGTCTTAGGTTCAAAGA
This sequence comes from Galagoides demidoff, assembly GCA_963574575.1. Lineage (NCBI taxonomy): Eukaryota > Metazoa > Chordata > Mammalia > Primates > Galagidae > Galagoides > Galagoides demidoff. The sequence continues at coordinate 18,731 of CAUYQV010040790.1, forward strand.
GATATGAAAAACAAAAGTCAGAGAGGTTTTAGTATTTGTGAAGTGGGAAGGTTCTGGGTTTAAGATTTTTGTGTTATTTTAAATTGTATATATTTTATTTTATTCTGTTTTAAAATTTAAAAACTTTAACTTCAGCTTGAATTTTCTAAATGTGGAAGAAAATTTAAATAGGAAATACACTGTTCATTTTTAGCTTTACTCATTTCAAGCTAGATTTGAAGGTAGTAAGACTTAAGAATATAAAAAATATAGTTTATTAATGTAAGAAAGTATTTAGGTATGTGTCTCAAATCAAAGAAAAGCAATGGAATTTCAGCCATACATATGCTTACTGCCTCAAAGAGGAACAGAAAATTTACTCTGTGGTCTGTTAACTCAGTCTATTCATCTGAATCAATATGACCAGTGTTACTCCAGAAGTCCCCAAATGAGTCAATTAGATTTGTTCATTTTGTCCATGAAAAAACCTCCACACAGAACTCTGACCAGTTTTTTCCTAAAATAGTGAGCAGGGAATATAACATATCCTACTTAAGCCACCCACTCTCCTTGAATCATGGTAGTTCCTTCTCACTGATTGTCATTTCAAAAATATCAACCAGTTATAGCAAAGAGAGCAAATACCTCTGTACATGGCCATCTTAAAAATTTTACTTTAAAATGTACTGAATTTATCCTGGAGTTAGAGTTATAAAGGGTGATATATGAACTTTCTTTGCTATACATGTTGATTGCTACTCATTTGAGGAATAAAAATGATATATCCAAAGCAATTAAAAAAATGCAACCTGATCTTTTGCTTGGATAATAGACATGCTCAGGCCACTCCCTTTCTTAACTGATTATAATTAATCAGCTGGTAAACATTTTATTACTATTATCATACAAAATTCCATGGTAGTATTCTCAAATACGTTAACACTAGGAAGGACTTCAGTAAGAATAGTACAATAAAAGCAAAATAAATTATGGAACTATAAAAATTGTAATTAGTAATGAAGAAACAGAAACTCTGGAGACATAGCTGTAACAGTGAAAGGCCACTGAAAATCAAGAGTTCATTATGTCTCCTAAGTTGTTAGAAAAAAACTAACTTTTACTATTTCCCTTGAGCCAAAGAAAAATGCTTTATTCAAAATATTATTTTTTCATTTTTTAAATATGCTTCCAAGTTGCTAATAGGAAATTGTAGGGGAAAAATCAGGGTACTTATAGCTCTAATGAAAGCAGCAGAAGAAAATTTAAAGTATTTCCATAAAATTTGATAGAGACGTCATTGTTAGTATAATACAAGTTAAGTCATAATGTTAGATTGTTTAAAGGGTAAAGGTAATGCTGTGTCAATAGAAGACTCAAAATAAAATGAGTATTTGGCTGGGGAAGTAGTTTCTGAAAATAGACAGACCTGATTTGTAATATTGACACAATAATTTTCTAATTGTGAGACATCAGGCAAGTTACTTAAATACATATACTTCAATTTTTTTATTTATAAAATAATTATAATATTGTCTTCATAAGGTTATCATGATTGTTTAATGGAAGTGTTAGTAAAAATCTTAATGTCGTAAATGTTGGATGCTTGATTAATGTTACTATTAATTAAAAATTGATATTTTTTAATACAAAGTTTTCTATCAGTGTTGGGATAGATATTATTATTGGTTTTTTTTTTTTTTTTTGAGACAGAGTCTCATTATGTTACCCTCAGTAGAATGCCATGGCGTTACAACTCACAGCAACCTCAAACTCTTGGGCTTAAGCAATTCTCTTCCCTCAGCCTCCCAAGTAGCTGGGACTATAGGCACCAGCCACAATACCCAGCTATTTTTTGGTTGCAGTTGTTATTATTCTTTAGCAGGACCACACCAGGGTCTAACCCACCAGCGCTCTACTCGCTGAGCTATGGGCGCCAAGCCTTATTATTGGTATTAGTGTTAGTTTTAATGTCACTAACATTAGTATTAATATTGGCACTATTATTGGTATTATATTTTCTTTCCTTCCATAATTATCGTTACGGTGCTTCACACCTGGATGGCACCTCAAGGTCATCTAGGCCAACTGCCTCCTTTCTGTAGCAAAGTTATCAGTGGTATTTTGAAGCAAAGTATTGAATTTTGTAGTTATCTTAGTAAAATTTCATTTTGTTGATTTTTTTAATAGTCAGAGCATTATTTTCAACAAATCCAGAGATGATTAAAAGTGAAGTTTAACAAAACTAAAAGAAAAATGAAAACATGATAAACATGCAGAAATTAAAATTAGTTCTGAAGTTAATCTCTTACATAGAATAATAAAAATTTTATTTTATAATTTAGTTTATTCAGAGTTTTGCCTTTAAGGCCATGATTACTTTAAGCTTCTCAACTCAAATGATATTAAGAATCAGCATTTATCTCTCTCTTCTAAACATTTTTTCTCTAATAAATTCTTTTCCCCTGCCCTATGTCATTTTTCTATGTTAAGTAGTCTATTATTTTACATTTTTACAGCATGCCCATTATTTTCCTTCCTCTTACTTGTATTATAAAAAATATTATAGACTTCACTGAATGCAACTAGATGCCCATAATCCCTTCCTGAAGCTTTCCTACTAGTGATACAGGGTTCACCTGTAAAGTGAAAAGACCTGCAAAGACCTGATAACCTTGCCCCAGGGGAGGAACTACATTTATTCATTTGTTAATAGACTCATTAAATTGGTAAAGGTGCTTTTCCACCTACCAAGTCCTGTCCACATGCAATATAGACCCCCTAGACAAAGGGCCCAGGGGGACAACTTTCAACTTGGTTGGGTCTTTCCCTTTTGCCAGAACCTCTGGTGCTTTTTACTCCTTCAGTATTCCTTTCTGCCTAATAAAATCCTAGTTTACCATGGGTTCATTCTTTGAATCACCACCAAGGACCTACTGAAGAAGAAATTCCAGTAACACTGGTTTGACCTATTGTACAATGGTTTACTTGATTCTAAGCACTGTGTTATTAGGGCATTGGTTTATTCACAATATATTAGTGTTTTAAAAAATAATATATAGGCTCGGCACCTGTGGCTCAAGTGGCTAAGGTGCCAGCCACATACTCCTAAGGTGGCAGGTTCAATGCCAGCCCAGGCCTGCCAAACAACAATGACAGCTGCAACCAAAAAATAGCCGGGCATTGTGGCAGGCACCTGTGGTTCCAGCTACTTCAGAGGCTGAGGCAGGAGACTCACTTGAACCCAGGAGTTGGAGGTTGCTACGAGCTGTGATGCCACGGCACTCTACCCAGGGGGACAGCTTAACGTTGTGTCTCAAAAAAAAATAATATATAAGACAGTATAAGTTACTGTAAGGAATTTCTAAAATTTAAAAATGTTTCCAAAATAAACTCTAAAACAATAGTTCATACTCTCATAAAATATTAGTTTGTATTTTTCAACCATTTTGCCCAAATATATTTATGTACTTAATTCTGTATGTGCATTCACGTAATTGCTTTACAAATTTAAAATCACACTGAACAAACTGTTGTTTTGAAATTTCCTCTATATATCTCAAAATATAATAGTACAGACTTTAGACTTAGAATATCAGCCTTCTTTACTCAATAGTTCCATGAACTTGGTCACGTCATAATAACCATCTGTAAAATGCCAAGAATTATGGTCATATATATCTCATAGAGCTTTTGTGATGATTAAATTAGTTAACAAAGAAGGTCTGATAATTAAGTTTTCACACTCATTGTAGAAAAAGTGCTACACACCTCATTGCTGAGTATCACTAAAGCAATCTTCAATGTTTTCCCTTTGGGAAGCTATGCATTGATGCTAGTGCCTAGTCCACCCTTCAAAGCAATTTTGAAAATCTTTTTTTGGAATGACTGTAAGAGCTGTTATTGTATGGCACACAAATCCTACAACAACAATAATGAATGCCTTTCAGCAAGACACTGCCACATATCAACACAAACACAGCTATAAGACACTGATATACCAAGGTTATAAAACTTTACCATGTTGTTGGTACAGTGCTGTCAAGGCAAGTGAATAGTGGCATGTTTGCAAACTTAATTGTCAGACCTCGTACTATGACACCTCTGATGACTATTCCACAAAAAGAGTTCTAAAATTGGTTTGAAGGGTAGACTATGTGCTGGTGTCACTGCATAGCTTCTCAAGGGGAGTACTCTGAAGGTGAACATAGTAAAATTCAGCAATGAGCTATGTAGCACTTTCTCTAGGGTGAGTTCATGAACTTAATTGTCAGACCTCATATGGGAAGTACTTCTGACAGTGCCTGTCATTTTAAAAGCTCTTGAAAAGTATAAATTGTCAATATTAGCATTCCAGAATTACCATGTCACCATTTTGTTATAAAATAATGTTAATATTTTCAAACCTACTAATATATAATGCTCATGTGAATGTAACCTACTGTATCTAATAAATCCCTTTTCATTGGGCATTTATTTTTCTTTTGCAGTTTTTTGACAGGGCTGGGTTTTTGAACCCACTACCTCCAGCATATGGGGCCAATGCCCTACTCCTTTGAGCCACAGGCACCGCCTGGGCATTTCTTTAAAGTCTAGTTTTTAACTACTGTATTACTATACTGAGTATACTAGCACCTAAGTATTTCCTCATATATCATATGTCAGGCACAAATATCTATGGATCTCACCAAAAACGGCTGGACATGTATATAATTATTCAGTAGAAAATTCTACCATTTTCAGATATCACCTACAAAAAAGAGATTCTTATTATATTTTTAATGTTTTACTTGTAAATGTAAACAGCAAAACAGGTTAGGTGGATTTCATTATTAATTTAGGTATACTTGGCATTAAAACATTGACTCATCCTAGCTAAGTACTAGTTCTATTTTTCTATATATTCAAATTTTGTACCTACTGTGAAGTTTTGTCTTATATAGGCCCATATTATTTTTTATTAATTACATCTCTAATAATTTTTGAAAAGCTGGGTTTGCTGCAGTTACATCTTCTTATTTGGTTTTCCATGGGAAACATATTCAAGCTTAGTATGATTTTTGTTTATTTGTTTTACATTCATGTTTTTCCTTGAACATAAGGAATTAGAGTACAATTATACAATTGCAGATAATTTGAATATCCCTATTGGAAGACAATTATGAAAATCTCTAAAACACTTAAAAACTTTAAAATCCAAGTATGCAAAAATATAATATACTTAGAACTCTGTATGTATTGCCTTATATTCAAATAAATAGTGAAAAATATATTGAAGCTATTGCAAATTGTTAGATTTAATACACTATAATTTATCATGTAATAAATCAAATACAATTCTGGTTTATTTTTGTAATCTCTGTCTTAATTTTATGGTATCTACTAAAAATGAAAGTATCTTCATTAGCCATTCTATTTACAATCTCTTTCAACAAGGAATGTTGACAGAAATTTTGAGATTTGTTTACGGCCATATAGCTTTAGGAATGTATATTTGCCAGATTTCTGGATGTGAGCTAAATAACACTTAAAAAATGATGCATTATATAGTTTTTATATTTACACCACATGAACTTATCCTCATAGTCATACATTTTACAGGTAAGAATCTTTGATATATTTAAGAAATGTGCCCAAGCTTACAAATACATTTGCTGTCAGGGTTCATATGCTTCTTGATTATATGGATAGTACACTTTACAGTATATACTCCAAGAAACTCACAGTTTATATTCCTTTTAGATATTATTATGTTATTTTGAAAGTTACCCAATTCATGTCACAAAATGTCATATTGGTTAAATATTTACCATAACCCTATGCAAGGCTTTGGAAAAAATTGTAGATAAACAAGTTGAGGAGAATTTGTTTCAAGAAACATGGAAATATTTGACATTAAGAAAAAAATCTGTCAAGTGTTATAGAGAATATACACAAACTCGGAAGAAAATCTCTATGTACTATGAAGCACATTGGGAAAAGGTCAGGCTTCATACCTGACACTGTCCAGTGAGCTATTGTTACAACATGAATTTTCTAAACTATTGGAATAATCTTGAGCACTACATAGGACAGATTCATTAATGAAAAATTACAAAGCAAACCTTAGAAATTATCAGTTAGTACTATAGAAAAATAGTTCCTAAGGAGTTCAACATAATCATTGATTCTACCATAAACATAAAATGATAGAAATCAAAAGTAATTTGTCATTGTAAAGAGGTTCTAAGTGGCAACTCCACATGTGCTTTTCAAAGGTAATCACTTTTTTAAAATTCAAAAAAAAGAAAAAAGAAAATGTTTTAATCATTCAGCCAAGGGAAGCAAAAACACTTTTATAATAAGCAGATATAGGCTGAATGCTAATAAAATAAATGAAATGAGTAGCTCAGAAAATCCTAGACCAGAATTTCCTATTTAAGACAACTGATACTTCGACAAAATCAGTTAAAATTAATCAATTTGCATCCATCATCTACTACATGTAAGGGCATGGAATCAACACCTATTTTCTATTTCATATGTGCCACACAGTACTAGAAGCTAGATTATTAGTATTATTAACATTAGTATTTATTAATCTTTACAACTCTTGGAGGTAGGTGACATTCTATAAATGTATTATCTGAGAAAACTGGGAGTCACAGAGGTAAGAAAAAAGTTTTATCAATCATCAAAGCTCTCAGCACCATTTCTAGTATTTTAATTTATAATTTTCAAGTGGGGAACCTGAAATCGGAGAGGTTTGGAAACCTGCAATGGTCACACAGGTAAATAGTTTGAGTGCAACTCCAAAATTAAAACTTCATTTATCTGCCAGTAATATTCCAATTTTAGCATGCATCAGAATTACCTAGTTAAAACTGAAATTGTTAAAAGGGAGGCTGCTGTCCTCTATCCCCAGTATTTTTGAATAAGTAAGACTGTGAAGGAGCCCAGGATTTTGCATTTCTAAATAGTTCTAGGTAATGCTGCTGCTTTAATTCCAGGCACTACATGTTAAAGACTACTATGGAAATAGTGGCTAAAGAGAACAAAGAAGTCTAGTAAATTTTGAAATGAGCAAAAGAATTGAAAAGAGAACAGGTATATTGTCAGAAATATAATGGTCAATGGCAAGTTTGATGCGAATGACAAAAGAGAGCACATAGATGGAATCTTAGATTTTATCATAGGCATGACCAGAGTTGAGAAAAAGAAATAAGGCTCCCTATTTTGTTTAACTTTTTCTTCAGTTTATCAGAAAGAGAATAATGCATTCAAATTGACCCTATGACTTTTTAATTACTTTTCTTGTTTTGCATTCTGCATATCTTATTTTTAGTGATAAAGGGTAATGACACAAAAATCCTTAATTAAACTTCTTTTCTTCTGTTTTTAATTTCTTTTTGTTATTGTTATTGTTTTTGTTTTTAACCAACCTCATTTTAAGTGACAGACAGGTATTTCTTTCCCCCTTAATGTTACAAGTATCAAGTAAATTGGATTTGAGGATTTGAGATGTTTAATTAAGCCTGTTCACAGAAAAAAATGACTAGCTGAGGTGCCGGATAGTGTTCTGCAGTCCAAGAGGAACAAGAGAAATTAGAATAAACCTGAGGATTAAAGGCTGAAATGTTTTTCCAAGTCAACCCACAGAACACATTTGGAAAAGAACTAACAGTATGTAGACAAAGAATCAATATTAAAAAATCTCTACTGGACAGACAGATAATACAATAATGCTTGTGAGCTATAGACAACACCAATGCCAGCTGCTAGGGAATAAATTCTTATATGAAAATATTTTATAAAAAGGCATATATCTATATATCATTACTTTCTGTAAATGTATTGATATATGGAGAGAAAAATTGTAGTTTCCATACAGGGTATGATATATGCCTTTGTTCAGTGTCCAGAAGACTAATGAGTGGGTGTTTTAAATTAAATAAGTATACTATATAGCCTATTGGTTGGAGACTACAAAAAAAATTCTTTTATTTATTTTTCTTACATATACAAGTGTTTACTAGGTTTCCAATTTTGTCTTCACAGAATTAAAAAGGCTTAAAATTTAATAACAATAAGGATGCTTCACATAAAGACTGAAAACAAAAACCTCATAAAGAATGAATGAAGATAAATAGATTCAGAAAAGAAATCAGATGATTGCTGCATCAAAATATTAAGCAATAATAATAATAATGCCACAAAAGTAACATTGACATTGTCAAATGAGAGTATGTCTATTATAGAATGCTTTGACTCTGAGGTTCAGTATGGAGTGA
>CAUYQV010040792.1:0-36732 GCA_963574575.1 Galagoides demidoff
GGCTACAACCAAAAAATAGCTGGGTGTTGTGGTGGGCGCCTGTGGTCCCAGCTACTTGGGAGGCGGAGGCAGGAGACTTGCTTGAGCCCAGGAGTTGGAGGTTGCTATGAGCTGTGATGCCATAGCACTCTACCCAGGGGGGGATAGCTTGAGGCTCCGTCTCAAAAAAAAAAAGAACAGGGCACATAATATTCTATGTGAAGGAATGAAATAACACAGAAGGTAGGAGAAAGCCATGGTGAACATGGTGAATTTAAGGAGTTAATGAAGAGACCCAGGGATGGAGTGGAATGTTTGAGACAAAAATGATGGGAGATGACAGTGCAAAACAGACTCAAATCAAGGGCTAAATAAAAGTTCAAGGGTCATGCTAAGGACTTTTCAAGACATAACTCAGGCCCAGAACATAATAGGTACCTAAAGGAAATGATTGCTCTGGAGGTAAAAATATCACTTTTTGAATTAACAGTCAAATATTTTTATGAGCAGAAAGGAATTTAGACTTAATGTAAGTGGTAGAAAGTCACTGATGGTATCTGAGCATGGGAATAATGAAAAAATATACTTAAGGCCATATTATATATTAGGGAAATTAATTTAAAAGCACCAGAAAGTATTCACTGGAGAGAGTTTGAGACCGAGAGCAATTTTATCTAAGGGTATATGACTGAGTACCTTGAGAAATAGAACATAAATGAACTTCAAAATTAAGATTCCAAGTAGAAAAATAATTTTTAAAAAATTGAACTTTCAAATTAGCCAGTCAAATGATGCAACAGGATAAAGCAATTAGATTTTGAGGAAGCAGGCCTTTCCTGAACATCTTAAGTAACATTTTCAAAAGAGAAATAAATATGATCAGTGATTTTTAAGACTAGATGCTACTTGAATATCTTGGTGGAATTAAATTCTTTACAGTCAAAATTCCACTTTTAGAATTAATAGTCAATATTTTGTATAATTCCATAAGATACAAGAATAGTCATTTAAAACATACTACAAAAGGGTACCAGAGATATCACCAGGCATGTTAAACACCCTATAAGGGAAACCATCAACTGAAGAATATATACTGGGTTCTTAATCCTTGGAAGGATCATTAGGCGTTATGACATTCACCATAGCGCCTAATGCTTTACTATGCAATCAAACCTGTTTATAATTAAATTATGCTTACTCTTTAAATTACAGTTACTCTAATTATGGAGCAATATTTCATTTGTTACACAACTGGCACCTAATCAAACAGTTCTGTAGAAGAGATGATTTCACCACAAAGTCACTTAATCTCAGTGCCAAAGTTTTGTTTTAAGAGATTTTTTAAAGCAATTGATTTATAAGTTTAGGTGTCAGAAATTTTATTTCTATAAAAATCACTACATCGACTAATCCTAAATCAAATCCAAATACTTCCATCCATTATGAAACAATGTCTTCGCTCCTAAACACTTCATTTAAATAGTTCCCAGGCCACAGGCTCATGCAGACGAACCAGGAAGTGAAACTGAGTATGATCACAGTGTGAAAGCTGAGCAGGATGAAAGGATACATTTGGAACTGGCTGAAGCACTGTTAAAATTTCATTTAAAAATCCATTCCCTTGGAGACATCAATTTAATTAAAGCAGAAATAAGAGGAATTTAAAAAGCATAAGTCTTCATTTTGCTGTTTGGCAACTTCCCCCATCTTCCATGCAAATGTCTTCTCCTGTAGCCAGGCTGGCTCATCTGAAATGTGAGCACTCACCCAACCAGCCTGGGCGAGGAGAGAGCAGGGTTAAGCTATCATTTTCCTGCTAGTAAATCTACTCTGATGCAAAACAATGACAACCTTTAATCACTTGCTTTGGAGAAAATGTATCATTTGCTTCTTAGGTAACAAGCAAATCCCATTTCTCTAATTGCTTTGCTATGGTTACTGGCATTCCTTTTATCTGTAAAGCATACACTCCTTAAAAACAGAAATTGTGGTTCACTGTTCAATTAGTTTGCTTTTGGAGTAAGACTCAGTGATCTGGGGCATAGTAAGAGTCATAGTTAAGTACCTCACGGTTATTCTTAGCCTAAGGATAGTGTGAACAAACAAAACTTGCTACTGTTCATGATTTCCTTCCCAGAAGGATACAGAGAATCATCAATTCCTGGGTTCCAGGACCATGTCCCTTATTTCTGGGAGGTTGTGTGTGGGAGAAGAGACTAGGAGACAATCACGCAAAAACGAATTTTAATGTACTGATTATTACACTTTATTCTTATTTTTATTTTAAGCGGGATTTAAGTTTAATACTATACAGTGCAATGTTTTCATGAACATTTCCTAGCAATCTAAATAACTAAGAAAGCAGTTCCTGACTAGTTACTCCATCAAGTAGTCAAGGTGGCTCCCATTTGACACTGTACAAACATGAGCGCTAACCTGCAGGCCAGGTGGGCACAATGCTGCTAGGTATAAGAATGGAACTTAAAAGGAGGTGACTATGAATAAGCAATGACAGACAAGTCCACTGGCATGTAGATGTACATGTAAAAACACATGTATACAAACATGCAAATCATGTGGTTAGTGAATTAAAACACAGAGACCCATCTCTGTGCCGCAAACAGTGTCATTCCTAAGAAAATAAACCAATTACCCTGTCATCATGTTAAGAGCTTGAAAAGCCACCTAGGCGTGTTATCCAGAGCCTGTCTGTGGACTCATAAAAAATGTCCCTATTAAAACAGGCCAGTCCCCTGCTTACTCCCCTTTCCTTTGGGTACCCTTTTTTCTTCCTGTTACTCCCTCCTTCACTTCATCAAATACCACACATTCACTGTAGACTCTAGAGCTTGATTCTTTATACTTGTATTCAGTGGATTCTCTTGCCAGGGAGACTTTGTTGAGCATTTACTATGGTGTGGGAAGAGTTAGACAAGAAAGTGTATCTACCCTTAAAATACTCCTAAAAGTTAAGAAGAATGAGAAATATTATACACTATGTACAAAGTGAACAGGGGATGATGATGACAGATCAGCAAGGATTAAACAGTATAACTGAATAACTCTGAACGTGTGTATAATGCTTTAAAGTTTATGGAGCATTTTTTTTTCATAAATAGTCCTTTAAATCATGTACTTGATTTTAAGATAAGGCTGCCGACTCAGGAGGAAAAAAAGAAGTTGTTAAAGACCCACATCTAGTGAGCAAGAGCCTGATTCTAAAACCGACTTCCAACCACCCAGAGCTCCCTCCCTCTCATGAGGGTAACAGCTACATTCAGGGAATGGAGAAAGCAACACAGTGGGCTGCCTCTTGTGCAGGAGCTAGAGCAGAAAAAAGACTTCCAGCTGGAAGAAGGCAAGAGCAGAGGGGTCTTGAGTGAAGAAGCAAGAAGAGGTGGCAGGTCCCACTGTGGAGAAATTGTCAAGGCCAGGGGGAAATGACTTTGCAAACAAATGAGGCTGCAAGGGCATTGAGGGTTGAAAATTCCAGAATGAAGAGTATCATTTGACTTGATTCACAAAAGAGAACCACTAAGATTCTAAAACAGAACACAAGAAATATTTTAGGAAAATCAACCCAGTGAGGCGTGGGAGGTATGTGCTGGGGTAGATGCAGGAAGGGAAGAGAACAAAGGCCCCGGTGCCAGGTAGGACCCCACTGCAGCTCAGTACTAAAGTAGTACGGGTCCAGACTGGGGGGGCATCAGTGAGAATGACCAGGAATGAAGGTCAGAAATATTGCCAGATGGGAAAGATGGGGGGGGAAAGGAAGTAAAGTTGGGATGCTGAAAAGCTCACCATAAAGTGCTGGTTAGTTTATTTTTCTTTCTTTCTTTCTTTTTTTTTTTTAAGAGACAGTCTCACTTAATCGCCCTCAGTAGAGTGCTGTGGCAGTGTCACACAGCTCACAGCAACCTCCAACTCCTGGGCTTAGGTGATTCTCTTGCCTCAGCCTCCCAAGTAGCTGGGACTACAGGAGCCCGCCACAATGCCGGGCTCTTTTTTGTTGCAGTTTGGCTGGGGCCGGGTTTGAACCCACCATCCTCGGTATAGGGGGCCAGCGCCCTACTCACTGAGCCACAGGCGCTGCCCATTGCTAGTTAATTTCTAATACAATGGAATATTGATGGGCAATCTGATGAATTTTACTCTTTCATTTCAATTCAAAGTGAGTATAGGTGGACGCCACTATACTCTATTTTTAGTAGAGACCCCCTCTACTAAAAATGTCCTCCCTCTTGCTCAAACTCCTGAGCTTGAGAAATGTACCTGCCTTGGCCTCCCAGAGTGTTAGAATTACAGGCATAAGCCACCGTGCCCAGCCATCACAAAGCTTTTATATCTTCATTAAAGGTTGGTCATAGCTAACCTTTGACTAAGTATTGCTTTCTAGAGTGAACCTAGTGGGAAAGCTGAAGAAGGTGAGATGAAAAGTCCACTTGGTCCAGATCATATAGGGACATGGCTACCATGTTCTGGAACCAACAAAGATATTTATGAAAGGGGGGTAGGTGGCATGATCCAGTCAGCGTCAGATTATAATTCAGAAATTTAGAATTTGCTACTTTGGTAGCTGCATGGAGAACTCATTAGAAAGGGGAAATGTATATAGGGAGGAAACCAGACAGAGCAGTAGTCCAGAGGATAAACAAGAAAGAAGGCTTGAACTAAGATGTGAATGAATGGGAAGAGGAGATGAGATGAAAGCAAAGGTACTACCAGCACCTTTCAGAGCTTTCCAACAGGTGCTCTGCTAAACAGCCTCCGGACATGGGCTCTAGTCTTCCTCAGGGACTCATCAGAAGGACTGGTGGCAGACTAGAGGTTAAGGAGAGCCAGGACGCAAGGACAAGGGACCATCCAGCTGTGGCCACAGGCCTAGTGGTGGAAGAGGGTAACAAGTGTGGTTATTAAAATGCTGAGTTTGCAGTACCTGTGGGCCTACCTGTGGGCCATCCGGTGGGAAGGTCTAGGAGGCAGCTGCAAAGACACACCGCAGCCCTGGGGAGAGGAGAAAAAAACCCAGTGAGTTTGTTAGGTTCTTCATTTGTGTCCAAGACTCTGGCCATCGTTAAAGACCTGCACTTAGTGATTTGGGGGAAAAAATAAGTTATCTAAAATAAAGAATGAAATGCAGCTTCAAATTTATACAATATATTCCTTTTAGAATATTTCCATGAAAAGTTGGGACAGGTTTTTAGCAAGACACCTGAGTGCACTAAGATATAAAGTTTGCTGTACATGCGTGTGCACGCACAAACACACACACACACAACTACAAAATCCCTCTTTAAATGACGGCTGCTTGACTACCCAACTGGAGGTAAACAGAAATGGAAGCAATCAGTTTAGTTTTTAAATAACTTCTAGCCTCCCTTTCCAGATCCTCCATACCCTCCTGATCATGAACTGCCAACTTTTCAACAAAACCTATAAGGGCATGTTTTTTCATTTCATTTTAGTGTAAAAAAGCTCCTGCCTTTCCCAAGCTACTTCAACTTTAATTTGTACTCTAAACCACTGGTGTTAGAAATAGTGAACATATTTTTAGCTATCAATAGGGTTAACAGACACATGAAAGAATTTCAGGTGTATATGTTTTATATATATGTATACACACACACACACACACACACACACATATATATATAACAATTATATTATATATATAATTTTTTTTCACAAAGTCTTACTCTGTCACCCTGGGTAGAGTGCCATGGCATCATAGCTCACCGCACCTCAACCTCAAACTCTTGGTCTTGAGCAATCCTCTTGCCTCAGCCTCCTGAGTAGCTGGAATTACAGGTGCCCACCATGACGCCTGGCTAATTTTTCTATTTTTAGTAGAGACGAGCCTCCCTCTTGCTCAGGCTGGTCTCAAACTCCTGAGCTCAAGCTATCCATCTGGCTTGGCCTCCCAGAGTGCTAGAATTACAGATGTGAGCCACTGAACCCAGCCTATGTTTCATATTTTTATAATTAGCAATGCTCTTTCTTTGCTAGCTTCGATAGTTGGAGAATGTATATTTAGGGAATTTAATTCTAAAGAATTATTTCTGTTTTGTTTTTCCTGACAGAATTTATCTCCTTTTAATTACTGTATACTTATCTTGTCTAGTTTCTATTTCTATCTACGTAGGCAATGAGCTCCCAGGGCACAGAGCTTCTGTGTGTAGGTTTCATTGAGGTATCCCCCGACCCAGCCTGGATCACAGGGGCTCAGTAAGTACCGTATTTGAGTGAATAATCACAATCCCATGGTTCACTTTATGTGCTTGACATGATTTTTCCTTGGCAATCATCTCAATATCTGTGCGCCACCTTAATTGTGAACTATGACTTCTATTTATGTGCCCCAAAGAAATTCTCTCAGGACTAGCTAGAGGTGGCACCCTGCAGGACATTGAAGGTTCCGGTACAAAGGAATTAATATGGGAAAAACCATGGCCAAGTGTCCACCTCTGTCTTCTGAGGAAATCTTAGGGTGATTCTTCTCCCATCCACACGATTCTGATTTCTGGTTTCCCTTATCACAGCTCCTCTTTCTAGCTTCTGTTTCAGCCCATCTTCCTTTTGGTATTTTGACTTCTAGTTACCTCAGTTTGGCATCTATTGTTTTCCACAGCTTGACACTGGTTTTTTGTGTATGTGGTTAAACTTAGAGAATGGTCCCAGCCTGTGTTTCTACATAGGCCAGAGCCTCGCATAACTTAAAATTACAGGACAGATACTATGGACTACTTTTCCCCTCAAGGTTGCTACTGCCCTTCTCTGTTCCCCTTATAAAACCTACTGATTTCCTCACCACCCCGTCTGATAGGATAATCACAGTGACCACACGCATGCATTACTCAACATCATTTTTTTTCTCAACTCGATTTAGATTCCATGAATTACTGCATAATCAAATCCAAAGAGAAACTGTTACACTACCCCAAATTCACATTAAGAAACTAAAACTTGGGTGGTGCCTGTGACTTAGTGAGTGGGGCGCCATCCCCATATACCGAGGGTGGCAGATTCAAACCTGGCCCTGGCCAAACTGCAACAAAAAAAAGTTGCTGGGCATTGTGGCGTGTGCCTGTAGTCCCAGCTACTCGGGAGGCTGAGGCAAGAGGATCGCCTAAGCCCAGGAGCTGGAGGTTGCTGTGAGCTGTGACGCCATGGCACTCTACCAAGGGCAATAAAATGAGACTCTGTCTCTAAAAAACAAACAAACAAAAATCTTTCCCCCCATTGAAAAAAAAGAAAGAAAGAAAGAAAGAAACTAAAACTTCAGGTCCGGGTGTGGGAGCTCACGTCTATAATCCTAGCACTCTGTGAGGCCAAGGCAGCTGGATTGCTTGAGCACAGGAGATTGAGAGCAGCCTGACCCAGAGCAAGACACCATCTCTAAAAATAGCCGGGCACTGTGATGGGCGCCTATAGTCCCAGACACTTGGGGAGGCTGGAGTAAGAGGATCACTTGAACCTAATAGTTTGAGGTTGCTGTGAACTACGATCCTACAATACTCCATGAAGGGCAAAAAAGTGAGACGCTGTCTCAAAAGAAAAAAAAAATTAAAATTTCAAATTTTGGAAAGAAAGATGTATTCTAAGTAATTTATGCTACAACTTTTTCATTTGATGTCTAAATATATGTTCAAAAACGTTGGGCTTCTGCACTCTTTGCAAAATAGACTCAATATATAAACTAGGCTATAACTTTTAATGTCATTGGATTGGAACTAATTTAATTCATAGGCGAATACTTTCAAATGCATCAATTCTATCAGCAAGGCAATATTTAGAAAGGCTCTTATCATCTGCATAGACGAAAATTCACTTGACAGCACTCCTTTTTTTGGGCAATGACTCAAATCAGCTAGACTGAAAATAAATCTAGAGGGTACACAGCTGTCATCTAGCCGCAAGTAGCTTTCTGAGCAAATAACTTGATTCATTTTTCTCTATTTGTACTACTGATTTTGCAAACAGAATTGGAGTCCAACAAATGCATTTCCCCCTCATCATGAAGACAGGGCTTCTCAGTGTCCTGGAGAAGGCTACGTTCAGTTCCTGTGCTCTGATGGGTGTAAACTGCACGTAGTGATTTCTTGATTTTATTTAATAAGAAACAGATATATGAGCTCAATGATC
Source organism: Galagoides demidoff (assembly GCA_963574575.1). Classification (NCBI taxonomy): domain Eukaryota; kingdom Metazoa; phylum Chordata; class Mammalia; order Primates; family Galagidae; genus Galagoides; species Galagoides demidoff. The sequence goes on from CAUYQV010040792.1 coordinate 8,122, forward strand.
AGAATCACTTATAGAATAAGGGCTCTTAAATTTGAGAACGAGATTTTATCAAAGGAACAATAGCATTGAAGTTTGGATAACAGACAGGTGCCAGACTGGATTTCTAGGCAACTTATTTATTTTCTTTCTAATAGTCCTTCATTGCTGTTTTAAATTTTCCATGGAAAATTTTTATTATGGAAAATTTAAAACATACACAAAAGCTGAAAGAATGGGAGAATGAAGCCCACGTGCCCGCCACACTGATACAACAATCCCAACGCCCACCCTCATGGGGTTATTTGAAACAGATTCTAGATATCATGTTTTATCTGTCTTATTTCAATGTGTATCTTTAAAACAAAAAAGTCTTTAAAAATATGTAACCACAACATCATAATCATACCCAGTGGTTTGCTGCTAGATATTTAACAACCAGTTCACCGAGGAAAAAAACCAAAGCGCCCTGATGTGTATTCTCTGCCATCTTCCCTATACAAATACTTCCACCATGGCCAACTGCAAACTACCAACACCATGTTCCTGAACGTGAAGTTGAGAAGAGATGGGTCACATACCACTATACAGCATGTCCACCTGCAGATACGCTAGACACAAATAACCTTAAATCACAGATTATAGCAAGTTACAGTAACATAATTAGCAAGTACAAGTTTTGAGTAATTCTTTTACTTTTAATACTTAAAGTCTGTATAATTTTTTTTTCTTTTTGCAGTTGTGGCCAGGGCCAAGCTTGAACCCACCACCCTCGGTATATGGGGCTGGGGCCCCTACTCCTTGAGCCACAGGTGCCGCCCTGGATGATTTCATTTTTAACAGCTCTGTTTTTAACTAGCTTACCAAATTTCTAGAACTACAATAATCAGTTTTCACAAGTCTATTCTGTGTGTCAGTGCTAGTGTACTCTAGAATCACATCCAAATAATAAATACTTCCTTAATTTTAATAACTACCCAAATTTCTCTGACCTATCTCTTCTCTTTTTCACTGAGTGGTAGAGAAATGTTTTTAAGCAGGAGGGGAGAAAGAATGTCATTTCATGAAGCTACACTGAATGCTACTTTCTGTATATAACTTAGTCTAAGGTTAAAGTCTATTTCCGGGAGGTTAAATAAGATGCCAGAGGGATTATGTACCTTTTTATCATCTAGGAATTATAGTAATATTTTAATTTTTCTTTTACTGCCCATTCTCAGGCCCCCAAGAAAAAAAGAGTTGGAAAAGTAGGAGAGGAGGCTGGGCATGGTGGCTCATGCCTATAGTTCTAAAACTCTGCAAGGCTGAGGAAGGTGGATTGCTTGAGCTCAGGGGTTTAAAACCAGCCTGAGCAAGAGTGAGACCCCATCTTTACTAAAAATAGAAAAAGTAACTGAGTGTGGTGGCGGGTGTCTGTAGTCCCAGCTACCCAGGAGGCTGAGGACTACAGACACCCGCCAGGAGATTGAACCCAGGAGACTGAGGTTGCTGTGAGCTATGATGATGCCATGGCACTGTACCCAGGACAACAGAGTGATACCCTGTCTCGAAAAAGAAAAAAAAAAAGGAAAGGAAAAAGGAGAAGGACTTGGAGGAAGGGAAAACATGTCTATTTCAGGTTAACCACCTTAAGTTGGTGAAAGGTACTGAAAGATGGTTGCTGAGAAGATGTAAAAGACTCCTGTGTGCCTCGTATATCCCACCACTGAAACTCAGTTTGCATAAAACCCTCTTTAAGTGTGCCTTCCAGAATTGGATGTGGCACATCCACTTTACGTGGATGGTAAAGTGGCATTACGGCCATCCTCGATGAGGATGCCACACTGGACTGCAGTCACACTGAACTCACAGTCAAGTAAAACTCAAGCCCAGTCAACGAACCAGCGTCCACCAGTGCTCACCCAGACTCTACAGCGTACATTCACGAAGTCCCTCCTATTATCATCTCTGGGCCCAGATTCCTTTCTAACATTTATCACTATAACTTTGAACATACCCTCTGTTCCAGATAACTTAGCCTACACACTGCTCAAAACACACATAGTATACAATTTTTCTTTTAAAAATATTTATTGTGAAAATTTTCTAATGCATATGTACGTACAAATCACATTACGAGGATCCCCCATATAGCCTTCCACCCAGGTGCAACAGTGATCAACTGATATCACACTCACGCCCAGATTTGTTTTGCAGCAAATCCTGGATGCATCATTTCATGCACGATGATTTCAGTACTGCCTAAGTTCCTTCCTACACGTCTCTGCTCAAACATTTCTCTTCCACCCCCTCCTTCATCTTTCCAAGTCCTATCTCATCCTGCCAGTTTCACCTCCTACACTGTTTCCACTGAATTTGTCAGTGAGTCATATGTCTCCTTGGGACATCTGTCTTATTGCTATCCTATCGTTCTCACCTCTTAAGTGGGACATTCACTGTGTCATTGGCCTGAAGAGCGGGATACCTCTCTCACTATACATACAGTGCAATCATTCCTGCTAGGTAGGGAAATAACTACAAGATAACCACTTGGTTTCATAAAGTTTATTAAAATGGGTACAATAATTTTATACATTATATTGATCAAATTCCTTAGCTGGGACACAGGACAGGATCTAGCAGACACGATGACAGGGTGGGGAGACTACGACAAAAGGCCTGGGGGTTTTGCCTTGCTTTTTTGTTTACATGCTATTTGGGGAATATTGTATGACTTCCCTGAACCCACCTATAAAATAGAAACTAATCGCAGCTATTCTCCTTCTCTCCCTTGCTAAAGTCAGAATCAAATGTGATTATATATGAAACATGGTTTTGTAATTGATAAAACACAGCGTCGATCATGTTACTACCTGTAAGTGCAGAAGTGATTGGCCATATCATTGGACAACAAGGAAATCTATTGCTTTGAATCTTGAATGTATGAGGAGAATAAATTCAATCTCCCAACAGGAAAACAGGGAATGTGAGAGATAGTATAGCGGTCAGATGGGATTAAACACCAGCATACTAACCCTCAGAGGAAGGTAAGAGCTTCCTAGTATCCTTCCCAGACCTTAGAAACCACTGCCTTATTATTCAAATAGGTTAATTGAGAGACCCCCCCAAAAAAGATATTACAGAGAAGTCAATGGATCTTTTCAGCTATGTAGGAGAATTCATATTACATTCAATAATAGCAAAATTTAATATCCAGCTTCTTCTTCAAATAAAACTACAGAATTATCTAATAAATTCATGGTCTTTTAGGACATTCTCAAACTCTGGGACTTTGTATTCTGTTTTGCCAAAGGAAATTAGTATCAAACTGCAAGCATCATTTATATTACACCAAACACTACTTAAATCACAAAGGAACTGAGGCCTTCTCCCTCCAAGAGAAAAGAGAGATGGATTAAGAAAGCACCACTCTACAAACCTTACTGTCTTGTGAAAGATACACGAATAGGCTTGGCCTCCCTAGAGTACCTTTTGGAATATTGTTAATATTACTGGGATAGTATTATTATTGTAAATTTTCTTACAAGCAAATAAAAATTACAGGGTTTAAATTTTCTAAAACTCTGAATAATATAGGCCAACACGGGAAAAGGGTTTTTCAACTTCGGACCTTAATACGACTTAGCAATAGTCGATAAAAACAACAGCTGCTGAGCCTGGTAAATCCAAATGAGATTAGGTCAAAATCACAGAAAGACACAGAGAATATTTCAAAATTCCCAGCACACTGACCGTAAACCACAACAGAATCTCATTAAGGAAGGAAACACTTTTGGGAAAGAACTTTTTTTATAAGACTTTTCAATTTTTAACATTTCTGTGAGGTTACTGGAGAGGTTACACAGTAAGAATCAAAACTGTAACTACTGAACTATAGTTTCCTTCCTTCTATCCCCTTACCTTCTCATGAACTTCACTGTACACATCACATAACTATGTATTCTTACATCTTATCCCCCATATACATTTAAAAATCATGGTTTGGATTTAAAAAATGAGATCATATTAAAATAAACTTTCTCTTATAGAGATTACTGTATTAAAAAAAAAAAAAAACACCAGAGTTGATTTTGTTAACTTCATGCACAACAGAAAAAGGAAGAAGGTCAAAGACTTTTAATAAATAATAATGAAGATTTATACCTTATAGACTTATGTTACTTTGAGTACTGTGAGTATTGTTACCCAAGATGATCAGTAAGTATAAAAAAATTTTTCAAGGGTATATCTACATTTCTCAAAATATGCATCAAAAATGTCAAGGGTCATAGTTTTATTTGTCTATTTGCTGAAAAAGGTTGAATTTCAGAGAAGGTGAAGATTGAACAAGTTTTAGGGTAGAACAAAAAATTTAGAGGTTTTTGTAATCTGGTCCTGGGATAGCTAAAATTTCTTCTAATTTGTCTGTAGTGTTTTCATTAGATTAGCAACTATGCAAGCCTAATTTTTCAGGATGAAGTAATCTGACTCTAAAAATAAGCAAAAGAAAATAAATTTAAGACTTAAATGACATATTACAAAAGACAAATCAGGTGGAGCTTACTCTAATAGTTTCGCCATGATAAGTAAGACAAAACAAGTCCAGTGTGAAGACACCTGGGCTCTAGGAAACAGCTGACGTGAGGCTGAAGTAGTTGAATAAACTCATGTATGGTAATAATCACAGATGCCAATGCTCATCAGTTATCTTATTTAAAGCTCCCAACAACTCCATGACAGTTCCTCCACTTCACAGGTCAGGCACTAAGATGATAAAACTATAATCAATGTGAATTATCTTCAAAGCGATCTTTAAGAGAAATAAAAAGTAGCTTAGCTCACTGAAATGAACAAGAAGCTAAACACGCACGCGCTCATTCAGTGAACGGCATTGGAGCACACGCACAGAACACAAACCAATGACGTCCCCGAACAGATGCTCCCCACGCCTTGTGGATGGATAGTCTGGTGGTAGAGGAAAAGATTAAACAAATGGTTACTCAGTGATTTTATTATAATCATAAAGAGTGCTCCAGATGGAGAAGGGCAAGTAGAGTGTCCAGCCTGAAAACAGGGAGGTTCAGAGGATCATACAGAGGGCAGAGCCTGAGCCACGGGGAAGAATGACTGTTCCAGAGTTCAAAAGTTTGCCGAGCAGATGCCAGTCCTCCCTAGACCCTCACTTAGAGGTGGGCACAAGTTCAAGAAAAATAAAAACAAACGAAGTCCTGAAAGCAGGGCATATTCAGCACCAGGAGGTCTTTGTCTAGTTCCACATTACTTACTGGTACATGAAAGTAGCTTGGGTTTATCTCCAGGTTTCAAATGCTCCCAGAATGTTCTTTTCTTTTTCTTTTATTTTTTGAGACAGAGTCCCACCCTGTCACCCTGGGTAGAGTGTCATGGCATCATCATAGCTCATACCAACCTCAAATTCATGGGCTCAGGCGATCCCTCTATCTCAGCTTCCCAAGTGGCTAGGACTACAGGCACCTGCCACAATGCTAGGCTAGTTTTTCTATTTTTGGTCAAGACAAGGTCGCACTCTTGCTCAGGCTGGTCTCGAACTCAAATGCTCCTAGAATTTTAACAATTTTTAAAGGTAAAATCCATATATTCACACTAAAAATCTTTAATCTACAAATAAAGGTGAGATATTGTCAATAACAAGAGAACAGTTACACTCTTTTATTATCAGGAAAATCCTCTCTGTCCAGAAGAGTGCCTGAAGCTGGCTACTTTAGCCACATGGAACAGAAGTCAGCAAACAAACGGAGGAGATGGAACTCTTCTCCTGCCTATCATCTGCCCTAACCTTAGGCAAGTTCCCAGTGTCTCAGAATGGCAGCGTCTTAACTGATAAACATAGAAATAATTTTACCTTGTCCACTTTCTACCTTCACAGTGATGATAACATCAAAAGCAAGTGGAAACTACCTCTGCCCAGGAGGTATCAGAGAACAGTAATCCATGAAAGAGTAAACTCCTCCCAAACACAACCTCTGTTCTCTCCAGGCCAAGAAACCTACTCCTATGAGCCAGTTTTAGAGCCTTCTGGAGGACAATGAGCTATCCTGCCTGGAGGGATTGCCTAGTTTCAGCAGGCCTCTCCTGTGGGAGAAAGCCATTATTATTCCCATAGAACACTGCTCCCAAATCCGTTCTCATTCACTGTCAGAAGACATCCATGTTCAGAAACTGATTGTTAAGGTTTTGCTAATATAATGTATCCTCCTTATCAAAATGCAACTTGAGGATTTCAGAGCCTCAGAATTATTTGGTTCCTTCCCTGAAAAATGATTGAAAAATTAAAGTTACAGTAGAGCTAGTAAAATTTCAGGAAGCATAGTTTGACTTAAGTAATTACCATAGGATCCTTGTGATAGCTCAAATACTTAATCCTATGACTTCTTTTCTCAAATTTCTTTCATATTAGTCTCATCTACTCCATCCCTCTGCCCTAATTAGTCCTAATAGCACCCTTCCCATCTCCAAATAATGTTTATACAGCCACCAGCATTATTTCCCAAAACAAAGTTGGGAATCACCTCTGCTTTAAGCCTTGAGGCTCCTAGGCTCTTTCTAGTGACCATATAGGCTGTTCATAGGGTTTAAAAGGCATCTTCAAGCCCCCTACACCCCCTCCCCAGGCAGAGGCTGAGCCAAAGTCACCACTGGGTGTTTCCGGTCCCACTCAGTGCTCCTGCATTCACGCACAAAGGGAAAAGCTGACTTGAGGAGGGAGATGTGCACTGTGCAGGGTTCCCTCCCACCCTCCGAGAGTCTCACTTTCTTGCCCTTAGTAGAATGCCATGGCCTCGTAGCTCACAGCAACTTTGAACTCTGCCTCAGCCTCCCAAGTAGCTGGGACTACAGGCGCCCGCCACAATACCTGGCTATTTTTAGAGTTGTGGTCTTGCTCTAGCTCAGGCTGGTCTGGAACTCCTGAGCTTAAGCAATCCACCTCTGGCTCCTGGAGTGCTAGAATAACAGGCGTGAGCCACTGCACCCAGCCCTGTGTAGGTTTTTTAAAACTCAAAGCATGGCCTGATTTCAAACATATTTGCATGTCAGTGTTGGAGCCATTACAGTAGATATCAAAATGGGCAAAGGTACAGGCTCATCAAGCAAAAAGGAGCCACACAGGCAAAGGAACAAGAATTCAGAGCTGGAAGGAACATCAGGCCCTCATATCACAATGCAACAGGCACATGGATTTTTCAGCTTCTATAGCTCTAAATGTTTGATTCCTGTATCATAACTTTATATTTTAAACTACTGTGTTTATTTTAAAACTGTACATGCCTCTAAACATATAAGTAACATAAAATTTAAAATAATAAACTTAGGCTTGGCGCCTGTGGCTCAATCGGCTAAGGCGCCAGCCACATACACCTAAGGTGGAGGGTTCGAATCCCCAGCCTGGGCCTGCCAAACAACAATGATGGCTGCAACCAAAAAATGGGCAGGCGTTGTGGCAGGCGCCTGTGGTCCCAGCTGCTTGGGAGGCAGAGGCAGGAGACTCGCTTGAGCCCAGGAGTTGGAGGTTGCTGTGAGCTGTGATGCCATAGCACTCTACCCAGGGGGATAGCTTGAGACTCTGTCTCAAAAAAAAAAAAAACAAAAAAACTTAAAAATAATTACCTAGAGAGTGGCATATTTTATCTAATCATTAATTTATTAGGGACATCTAGGAATATGATACATGAAGATAGAATGCATGAAAAAAATGCTTGTGAGGGCAGCACCTGTGGTTTAAGGAGCAGGGCGCCGGCCCCATAGGCCCCATATACGGGAGGTGGTGGGTTCAAACCGGCCCCGGCCCAAAACTGCAAAAAAAAAAAAAGCATATGCAGCACTTGTTCTCAATCTGTGGGTCGCGACCCCTTTGTAACAATGAAAATACATTGTGGCATTAGGAAGGTTAAGAACCACTGATCTAGAAGATTAAAGATTAAAAACTATCTGTGGACAACCTCTGGATCTATGAAAAATACTAATTTTCACTATACTGTGTCTAGAGAACACTTAATTGTAATTCTAAAACAAGCACAAAATAAATATGCATTAGTTGTTTAACCACTATTTTAAAAAAAATTCAGTGGCCAGGATTAAATACTGCAAGCTAGTAGTCATTGAGATTTATTTTTATTTAATTAAAAAATATGTAATATAGGCTAAGTTCCTGGAAGCAGGGGGAACCTAAGTTGGTAAACATTTTATTGAAAGATTAAGTTGAGTGATTCATAATAATACATATGACTAAGCAGAAAGAAAATCAAACACAGGATTAACAACTGGCAAATATTTTAACCAGACCAAGAGTCCCTTCCATGTAATACACTTTAGCATAAGTATTTGTCCTCTGCAATGGGTTGACTATTTCTGGGACACTAATTTCTGTATTACCTTTTCTCCACAGGCTTCCGTTAATCCTACTTCACCTCCATGACTCCTGGATAGAGAGAAACTGGTAAAGTATAAGGGGATGGCAACTGTAGGGTCCAAAATCAGCCTGTAACCCCAGAGCCACCTCCTCGTTGGGCTGGTCCAGTTCTGTACCAATAAAGTACAATCCATGCCTGAAATCCCTTTTTAGCACTGTAAACCATGTAGGGGATGCTTATTATATCTGCTTTGTTCTCTATTTCTATGGTGCCTATCACCATAGTAACAACGCACACAGATGAAAAAGTAGGCTAGAAACACCCCCAAATGGTGGGCGGGGACAGGAATATGGGGGAAAGGGCTTTTTACTGATGAAGGAAAGAGAAAAGGCTAAAATTTCTTGTGTTATCAGTGCAGTAAGAGACAAAAATAATTGAAAAGATTTCTTTAAAAAGCAACCACAGAATCCCGCCTAGAAATTCAATAAATATCTGTTTTCAGGAGGTAGATTTGCTAGGCTTCTGAGATTTTAACACTAGATATATTAAAAAATCTTAAACATGCAAATTGAAACCTTTAAACAGCACCCAATTTTGGAAATGACACTCATTCCACAGTGTGGATGATTACTACTTAAAATTTTTGGTTATTTTGTAGTACGGAAAGTTGGGACATCTGTTAAGGAACTGTGGCTGGGAAGATAAGTTACTACTATGAATATTTTTCTGTAAGTGACAAGTTTATCTTCCAAGTTTCTGCATAAAATGTTCCCAGAGGAAATCACTGGGGTGGGATGGGGGAATGACTATTGTTTCACCCTAAGAGAGCTGCTACCCCTGGTGAAGACAAGACCTTTCACATCTTCAGCCTCTCTCCTGTCTGCCTGCTCAGAGACCTCTGAAGGCACTGTCAGTTCCTAACTATCCTTTAAAACCAAGACAGGACAAAGTTTTATCTATCAGGAAAGAGAAATCTTCCCACTTCAAGACCTCCATATTTCTTTCTTTTGCTTTTTTCTCTCTGGCCACTGCCTGGCTCATAATTTTCTAGAACACTTGAGATACTTGGGATGTAATTTTATATTGTGTTTCTGGTGAGGGAATAGGCCAAGACACACTAGCCACTTAACTACCTGGGGAGGGTCTTACTCTATGTCAATAAAAATGGTGCATGTCTTAATCCATGCAGGCTGCTGCTAATATAACAAAATACCATAAGCTGGGTGGATTATAAATAACACATATTTATTTCTCACAGTTTTAGAGGCTGGGAGGTCCAAGATCAAGCACTGGCAGCCTTGATGTCTATTGAGGACATAGATGGTGGCTTATTGCAGCATCTTGACATGGTGGTAAAACAAGCTCCTTCCAGCCTCCTTTATGACACCAAACCCATTCACGAGGGCTCCGTCCTCATAACCCAATCACCTTACAAAAGGCCCTCCTTACATCATCACCTTGAGGGTTAGGTTTCAACACATGAATCTATTTCGCTAGGACACCAACACTCAGACCATAGGAGTACATACACAAAACCATCAGGAAATACTTTAGGAACTAAAATTGCTTCTGTATCTGTATATCTTATATTTGAAATATATCTATGTTTATATTTTATTTAGGCACTAACTAGTTGTAACACTGAAATTGTTTATTTTGCCTTTCTCAAACTAAATGCCTTATTAGTAAAAAGAAACGACAGGGAGAGGACAGAGGTCTGGATTGGGAGAACGGATTTTAAAGATGATTTTAAAGTATGCTGAAATTTTACACATGAGTATCTATGATTTCTGGGAAAGATCCTCTAGGACAGCGGTTCTCAACCTGTGGGTCGTGACCCACAAGAACTGTATTAAAGGGCCACAGCATTAGGATGGTCGAGAACCACTGCTCTAGGACATCTATACAATAAAAAAGCTAAAAATCAATAGGGACTCTCTGCCCCCTCCGCACAACTCCAGAAAACCATGGCTTGAGTCAATCTACCCACATAAATTCAAGGCTTGACTTCAGACTCAGATGAGGCTCATATTCAGAGCTTCACAAAACGGCCCACTTTAACAATGCTGTTCCTGACCATTCTATCTAATTCCCACCACTAACCTGTGCCTGGCCCTGCACTCTGCTTTCTTTCTCATCATAGCACTTATCATATGACATTGTACCTTGCATTTGCTTCTTGTCTCTTTCCTCCTTTAGGATGTATGCTCCATGCACAAAGGACTTTTCTCTTTTCTTATCTGTTAGATTTATTCCCTATGCGGGGGAAAACGTCTGGCACATATTAAGTACTAAAATCTGTTGGTTGGGTTCAGTGACTCATGCTGGCAATCCTAGCACCCTGGGAGGCCGACGAGGGAGGATCGCTTAAGGTCAGGAGTTTGACACCAGCCTGAACAAGAGTGAGACCCTGTCTCTACTTCTCCCCCCCAAAAAAAAGAAAAAAGAAAAATTAGCCTGGGGGTGGTGGCACATGGCTGTAGTCTTTGGCTACTGCAGGAGGCTGAGACAGGAAAATTCCTTGAGCCCAGGAGTTTGTGGTTGCAGTGAGCTATGATGATGCCACTGCACTCTAGCCTGGGCAACGGGGGAGAGACTCAGACTCAAAAGAAAAAAAAAACTGTTGAATGAATGAATGATTTAAAATCCATAAAATCAAGCATGTCAAAAGAAAGACTCAAATACATTATTTTTCTTTTTTAAAATCTAGGGCCTGCTAGGAAAGCTGTGCACTTTACGAAGCATTTTATAAGCCTATCTGTCTTAATCTTCATTCTATCACACTAAGACACATTTCTAAAATAAATACATCTGTGAAAAGGGCACAGGCAGTATACTGTAGAAAAGGTCACTTTATCAGGATTCGAGTGCCAGAACTGTCACTGACTAGTTCACTTAGACAAGCCAGGAATCCCCAACTCCGTTTCTACATTGTAGTATGGTGACAATGCTTGCCCCCATCCACCGCAGGCCATCAGGAGAACAGACCTGTGCAAAATACTTTCCTATGTTAGAAGTGACAGATGCATAATATAAGTGATGTGGTGGGGTGTGGGGTTCCCATCAAGGGTTTCTGGAGAGATTTGCCCTAAACTGTTGGGAGAAGGCAAGAAGCAGGGCACAGCTGTATAGAGGCCTCTCCCATAGGACCACAGCATCGAGGAACTAGGAGGGCCCAAGGAAAGGCTCCCTACTCACCAAGGTCATGGCCAGGTCCGCTCCAAACTGCCCTCCGCTTTGCTCCCTTCTTTCAGGAGCATAGGTACCCTGACAGGTATACAAGACTCAGTGCGGGGCTGGGGGTGGGGCAGGTAGAGGTAGGCATCAGAAACGGCCTTTTCAGAAGAAGTATGCTTCAACTGAGTCTTGAAACGTGGGCATGTGTTTGTCAAGAGGATCTCAAATAAAGGGAAGCAACAAAGCCAAGGAGTGAAGCCCCCTAGCTATCTAGAACCTCCCTCCCCGTAAATAGTTCAGGCTGGCGTAGGGAGTGCGACTGTGCATGCTCAGTGCATGCCTGTATCCACAGCGCATGCGCCAGGGATGTGGCCGTGGCTGAGCAAAGCGAAGCAGAAGAGCTGCCGAAGCCAGACTTAGGAAGACTTCATTATATGGCACACCAAGGAGTTTGGACTTGATCTAGTGACAAAGGTAGTGATAGAGATTTGCCTGTTAGATTACTTTCCTGCCGTGTAGGCAAAAAATATTTGGGGAGTGGGGGCTACAATATGAGTAAAGCCACACAATTATCAGTTAGAGGACCTGGAGGGTCCTGGAGGACTCTGGGCAGTACAGGGGCTGAAGAGAAAGAGTGGCGGGAGGAGCCTCAGGATACAGCCTCCAGATAAACTGGTTAGTAACTCCAAAAGCAGGGGGTTAGGGGAATGCGGCAGAGAAACCCCAGAATGAGTTCTACGGTTCTTCAGGTATGTAATTGGGTACATAATATTGCAGTTGGCCAAAATATGAAATCTAAAGGTGAACAGCATGTTTTGAGGAAAAGTATCTTCAGTCCACTAACTCCCGCCCCTCATTTGCTCTGCCTGCGGCGTAGGTAGCACAAATATTATTCTCCCCGTGTTACGCTGAATGGGGCAATTTATTTGCTATCATCTGCAATAGTTTGGGGGAAAGTTACTATATACCAGACTCAAAAGCAGTTAAACAAGGGAGAGAAATTCCTTGCTTTCACAAAACTTATATTGTGGTGGGGGTGAGGGGACAAAGCAAGCAAATAATAAACCAAGGTATGAAAAGATTATGATGGGGCCGTGGGTAGAGGGGTGTGGTTGAATATCTAAGTATTCAGGGAAGGTATCTCTCAGATCACACCTGAGCTGACTATTAAGGAGAAGCAGTAGTCATGGAATTTCAATAGGGAAGAGCCCTCCAGGCAGAGGGAAGAGCAAGTGAGAAGACCCTGAGGTAGGAAGGAGCTTGGTTTGTTAGGCAGAAAAATTCCAAATCTTTAGGGCAATTGCTGAGCAGAAGTCCTGGTTGCAAGGGTATTCCTGGGAGGGTGAAGGTGAGGGGCTCTAGCACCTTAGGGCCTCAGTGGCAGAGCATAAACTTTTGGGGGATAGCCTAGGAACGGACCACCAGGCACAACCCTGTGCCTCTCAGAAACTGCATTATGACTGAAGGAAATCAAAATATTTCACCCCAAAATAGACTTCTCTGACATTATTTTGAGATGGCTGTTCAGAGGGCTTACAAACAGAAGCACAACTGCAAAGCTGTCTTTTTTGGAGATTTGCATCTCTAGAGAAAATCTGCATTGATACAGCAAGGCTTTCTCTGAGGCCCTCCCTGGTCTGGAGCTAGGAAAGATTAAATGAGAGTCTGACACCTCTGAAGTTCAGAGACAAACACTCCCAGACTGTTCTCTGAGGCCTGCTACCAGTGAGGTTTCATATAACAGGAACACCTTCATTAGCCGAGTCTCCTCTTGCCCCCCTCCCATAGCCTGTCCTGCTATTACAGCCCGATTTACCACCATACCCTGTTTATGGCCAGGTTCCATCCCTTATTCTTTATGTAACCTCAAGATGGTATGAAAGCATTAACCATCTGGCCATTTCTTTGAGTGTTTTTTTACATTTTATATGTATAGTCTCATGCACATGTGTGCGCACGATAAAATTTGTAAGTTTTTTTTTCCTGTTAAGCTGTGTATTATCAGTTTATTTTATAGATTCAAATTCTCAGAATTTTGGGGGAAAATTTAAACTTCCTTACATAATCCACAAATACTTTTGGAAGACAAGTCATTACTCAGTGAAGACTGCCTATTTTGGCATTGAAATAGAGCCAGGAACAAACTCATTTAGTTTTGCCTAGAGAAATGAACTTAAAAATCTTTAGATGAACAGAATTCACAATTCATCTTGCATTTATCCGCTCAGAGCAAGAACCGACCTGCACTGCAATGGCTGATGCTCTGAGCCCTGAGGCTTTGCCATGCCATGCCATGCCACTGGAAGCCGCCTGGATGCAGAGCCTTCCTGCAATCCTCCAAGGTAGTTACACAGGGATTAGGAAAGCAGCAGTAAGCCACAGGCTCCCCCAGTCCCTCAGCAGGACAGGGCAAGGAGAAAACATACCCCCCTGCCAGGCTGGGTTTCTCTCCATGCAAAACCGAAAGCCACAGAGGGCCTGGACATTGGGGCTGCCCAGTGGCCCTGCGAGAGGCCATCCTAGGAAAGTGGTTCAGCCAGCCCTCTGGAACCCATGCCGCCTCCCATCCTGTGGTCATTTTTCCACTACTACTTTAAGTGCTACCAATTATTTTGCCAACAGTCTTCCTCCAATCAGCCACATGGATTCAACTTCCACTTGCTAGGGGTGATGTAGCTAGCTCAGCCCCCTGACCCTCTCTGAAGAGATCCTATTTTACCGCCCCCTTCCTCAGATGCATCTACTTGGTATCCACACAATACTGGTATTTAAAGTTTGCTGGCAGAGCCCAAATAAACTGTAAACGGATTAAATTATTCCTGAATTATGTAGCCCTTTTCAGAGTGTCACACTGAGAAGTTATATATTATATGCACTTATTTTAAAGGTGGCTCCAAACATTATGAAATACCTCCTTTGGAATGGGCTGGGAACTTCTGGCACATTCTGGTCCCTGCCTAGGGGCAGACTCATCCCCTGTCTGAGCTCATTTCAAACCACACTCCTCCTCCCCACTACTTCAGTCCACCGTCCAATTTTTTGTTCCTAAAGTCACCATTCGGCCTCAGGCCAGAAGACATTTGCATATGCTTTTACAGAGGCTTCTTGTCTCCTTTCTAACAACTTTCACAAAGGCAATTTTTCATTCCCTCTCAGTGATTGATTCACCTGTTTCCCCCAGTAAGGTCCCAGACCTCCCACAGGGCAGGGATCCTGGACATTTTTGTTTGTTGTTGTTGCATCCCCAGAACCCCAGCATAGTGCCTGGCACAAGATAGGTGCTTAATAAATAGATGCTGAAAAAAAATACTACCAAATATATTAAATGGTCATAACTTTCAGCTTCTAAGCGCACATCTGTCTAAGAACATTCAAGTCAAGGCTGGGGAAGGTCAAAGCTTGGCTATTCTGTTTTTGATCAAAAGATAATAGGAAAAGGTTTGTGGTTATTTGGGTGATAAATTGATTTTAGAGACCATTCTAAAAAGTTTGATTAATAAGAAGTTAACAATGTCATTTGGGTATATGTGGAGATAACCAATTTTAAAACATCTTTCTTTCCTTTTTTAAATAGGACAAGAGTTGATTTTTGGAAAGGCCTACCCAGGTTAAGCCAAAACCAAAAACTACCACTTGCTGTATCAGGTACAGTATTAAACACTTTAGATACTTTTTTTCCCCAGTTAATCCTCATATTTGACTACTACTGCACTTCACAGATAAGAAAATTGAGAAAGAGGCCATGGTTGCATACTAAGTGGCAGAGCCAGACATGGTATCCATGTCTGACTTCCCAAGCCACGTTTTCAACCTAAGCTATGTTTTAAAGCTAGGAAATAAATGCTGACCTTGAGTAATAATGTGTTGCTCTCTGCCACTCAGACACCCCACCTCCCTTCCAGTACACAGTCTAACACAGCAGTCTGCCCACCATGTGGGGCAAACACCTAAGTATTTAAAATAGGATTTGGAGGCCAATGGGGTGGCAGCAGAGAAACTAGACAATCAAGGAAAAGGATTAGGGAAGACTATAACGTTTACTGAGAGCTTGTTTCATACAAGATACTGGATTGGGTACTTCATTATATAATACTTCTCTTAATCCTAAAAATCTATGAGATAGATTATTATTATTAGTCAAGAAAAAAAGAGGTTTAGAGTAGTTGTACACTTATGTATCCCCAAGTAAATTTTCTCCTTTTTCCCGGAGGATATGAAACACTTTTCCCCCTTTTCTTAGTTGTGAATCAGACTGTCTGGAATAAGCACAATTTCTCAGAATCTAGTCCAGCGAGGTGAGGTTTTATCACTAAGTTCTGGGCAATGAGAAGTAATCAGAAGTATATGACAGTACCCAGGGAATTCCTTAGAGGACCCTGGGCTCTTGCCTTTCCCTTCCTCCTTTATTCCCTCATTTCCACTACTTGTATAACTTGGATGTTGTGGCTGAAACTCCATCTTGGATCATGTGATCAAGGGCCTCATTTTATGCATGGTAGATCCAAAACGTTGAATCAGTCTAGTTTTCATAAAACTGTAGATCTCACCAGCCCCAGATTGTGTCTCCCTAAATTACCTTTTAATGTGAAAAAGAAACAAACATCCCTTTGATTAAGCCACTGTTCTTTTCAGTCTCTGTAACTGATAATCTTAATTAATCCAGCAACTCACAAAAAGCAATCATATAATTTAAGCCCCAGCCCATTAGTCTACAAAATTCATGCTCTTAGATAAAATTCTGAAGAACATTTGCTCATAATTTGGAATAGTTTTTGAAACCAAAAAAAAGGCATTTCAAAATGCTGAAAATGAATTTGACAGAAGAACTAGGTTCAAAATGCTCTCAAATCTGCATACCTAAGAAAGAATGAAAAAGATACTCGCCAGTTTAGAATCTGGTCTTCATCAGGGATGGGCAGAGGAAGATTTCAGCACCTGCATGGAGCAAGAGACAGAAAAGAAATGGAAGCTGTGCTCAGACAGCTTTTGTGAAAAAAAATGCGTTTGTGGAAGAGTGGGCATTGCAGAAGGAAGCCATGGAATGGCCACAGGATGACACAGACAAGAAGAAAGAATTTAAAGGGACTCTGAAATCAAAGAAGCAGATGACATTCAAATATACATAGCCTGAAAAGAAACAAGCAGAATCACGTGACCCATATCAAAAACAGCATGAAAGTCAAGAAGACAAAATGGAAAGGTCAAGGTTGAAGTCCTGACAACTCATTTTTATTCATTTCCTTTTACTCGGGTTCATAGCAGCATTGAAGGAGTAAATTTAAATTGTGTTGCAATTGAGTAGAATCCTAAATGAAGGCAAGTCACAGAACAGGGAGTTTATTATTACCCTTTGTTTAATTTCCAAATGAACAACAGTGATAAGAACTTAGGAGAGAGACAAGGAATTGCAGTTAGGCCTAAATTTATTTAAGATCAATTTTAATGGTCTGAAAAAGAAAAACAGGTTATCATACTGCTAAAGGCATTATTTTAAACACCACAGAAGATAAGTCATAATAAAGGCATGTACGCAGTTTAGAAAATACAAATGGGAAATAAAATGAAAGTAGGCAAGAAAGGGAAAGGCAACTACACGAAAACAGACATGAAACAAATTAGAAGGCATTTTACTATAGTTAAATAAAATCTCCATTGTAAGTGAGCCTCCCAAATTCCTTCTGAGGGGTCACAGTTCTAAACTGTTTGCTGGTGCATCCAGTACTCTGGGAGTGGGGACAGCAGTGAGGCGGACATGCTATGTGCACGGCTACTCAAGTCATTCCAGCAAACGTGGAGGAATATGATTGAATCAGAATGCATTAGTTTCTGATAATGTCAGTGTACGGTAGAAGGATGCTGGAAAGAAAAATAGAAATAAAATTAGAAAATTCAACTTTAGAGACATTAAATGGAAATCAGGGATTGGATTAAACAAGCCCTTTTTGTATGGGTAGTAAAAAAAAATCAAAAAGGAACATAAAACACTCAGATACTATTGAAGTGATTTGAAAACTAGAAAAAAAAATTATAAATGAAGCTGGCTAAAGCCAGAAAACAAAACAAACAAACAAACCAAAAAACCTGACAAACTTCAGACCAGTACAGGAAATACACAGATTAGTCTAAAAAAAAAAAAACTAACAAAAAAAACAAACTTGGAGGACCTGACAGGCTTATAGACTAGCGTGCCTTTTTATTTTAACGAATGTTTGTGTTTCCTTTCTGAAAATTCTAAAAATTGAAACAGCAATCGAGAATGGTGATCAGTGATAAGGAACAGGCTTAAAAAAGTAAATCTCAACTAGTTAAATTAAGTCACTCAAAATGTGAAAATATTCATGTTAGGCTGAACAAGTTCAAAGAACAGTAAACTTAATTCTAACATGCATGTTTAAAAATTTTTGTGTACTAAATTTTGTAACTATACACTCGATGGTAACTTTGCCCCCCTTCTCTACCTGAATAAAGAGCCCTGTTCTTAATTTAGCAAAATATCTGATGTGTTAGGGCTTATATTTTTAAATCGCACAGGCCCAATTACCAGGAGTTTGATTGTTATTTTATATTCTCTTCATAAAGCTGCTCACTAACAAGTCAGGGGCAAAAAAAAAAAAAAAGTCACCTAGGCACTCAGCTCAAAGAAGGTTTTGGGTTCTTAGGGAGGTATAACCTGGACACATGGCAGGGTCCTGGTATTAAGTAATTATACTGCAATTTGACTTCTTTTCCATCTCAGTCCTACTCTTAGGAGACAGAACAGTTTGATAACAATACATACTAATTATCGTCTTCTTAACACACACATAACAAATTGACTATTTTAATTTGGTTACATGTTTACCATTTACAATTTTTATACCAGTATCTTTTTACAGTGGGATTTTTTTTTTACGTGTTTAGGCAAGGTGAATTTATTCAAGAAAGTTTACACACTGGTCTTGTTTTTAAATTTGGGTTTGTCCTTTGGGGGGTAGTCTTTCCAACCACAAAGAAAAGTCTTCCATAAATGTCATCTGACCGAAAGCAACCTATGGACTTTGGGAAGTCAGTTGAAGACAGATTAACAAACCAACACAAAGCCTACTCCCTTCTGACCTCTCGGCACCTGCTTGCTCAACTGCAACCCAGGAGGAGGAAACTCTTAGGTCTCCTCTTTAAATGTGGCACAGGTTGCCCCCTTCTCTTTCAAACACATCAACGCCCAATACTACCACCAAATTGCAAGCGAACGAGTATCCAAGAGGAGCACACAACGTTTCCTGGAATGCTTCTCAACAAACAGCTCCAGAGCTGAGGGCAAAGGAGAGCAAACAAACCAGGACACCCTCCGGGGAGTTCCGCTCACCTGCAGCGCGCTTCCAGCCAGGGAAATCACAGCCCTTCTCCCGCCCCACCCCGAGGATTGACCCTCCGGGGCAGCGCCCAGACCGCTGGGGTGGAGAGGGACCACTTCAGCGCGGCTGCCCACTCTTCTTGCTCCCAATGACCCCGGCACACAAGAGGGGTCTTCTCAGTGGCACCGTTCCCTCTCTCCCGCGGGCGACAGAGAGCCGCGAAAACGCCACTCATCCCTCCAGCCGCTCCACCACCCTGCAGCCTGGTTCGCAGGTGAGGCGTGGACAGGTTACCGCACCTGCTCCGCCAACCCCACCTGCTGCGTCCCCTCACTCGATCCTCCACCTCGATCGGCTCGGCTCCTCCTCCTCCAGCCCGGGTGTCGCGCTCCGACCTACCCGCGCGACTCCGGCGCTGGGCGTGGGTGCTCCCCGCGGCGTGCTCCCGCGCCACTCCGGGCGCGCCGGTGGCGGCCCCGCGCCCGCACTTCCCGGGCTGCGGGCGGCCGCGGGCTCAGCGGGAAGCCCCGGCGCTGCCCGGCTAGCCGCCTCCGACCGGCTCCATTGTGACGCGGCGCGTTCCGCTGGCCAATGGGCGTGCGGCGGCGCGAACCGCTGACTAAGTCCGCGGGTAAAGGGGGCGGGGACCGGGCTGTGGAAGGGGCGGGAACGGGGCGGGGCCAGGGCGGAGAGGGCGGTGCTAACAGCGGCAGAGGAGAAGCAGGAGGAAGAGGAGGAACAGGCTAGGGCCGCGGTGGTAGCTGCTCTTGCTGTGAATTTTTCAGCTTCCTGGGCCCTAGTGTTTACCCAGCTTGAGGACTGCGGGAGCCAGTGACTCACCTCTCGCTGCTGGAAACAAAGCGCAGTTGCCATGTCCTCGAGCGGGCCATGTGGCCGCCCCAGCCCCCTCGTTTCAGCTTCGGGTCGGCGGGCAGCAGCGCACAGCCACATATCCTGCGGGGGAGCTGGAGAGAACCCGGGCTGTGTTCCAGAAACCGGAGGGAGAGGGGCTTAGGGTTGCCGCGCGAGCGCGCCACGCTAGTGACTTTGGCTGTACGCCGCGTGGGGGGCCCCCGCCTTCTCACGTGTGCGCCCCTGAGTAACTTCCATCGCGCGTGTTGGACCCGGGGGTGGGGGAGTGGAGCGGAAGGAACCTACCTTCTTACACTGCACACTGGAGTCCCTTTACCTTTCTTTACCCTGCTTGCTTAGAAAGGTTGCAGGGCCCAGCCCCGGCGTGGAGGGTTTTACAGTTGTACTACGTACCAACTAAGCGGCTTAAGTTAGATTCTGGGCCTCCAGTAGCATCCGCTTCCCTCTAATGTCCTTATCGACAGGTTGAGGAGGGGACCACGTGGGGAGAAGCTGCACGTTTATACATAACCTGCGTTTTACTGCTAATCAACTACAAGTCCACCCCCATCTGCTCCCCTGCTTCCCTTCCCCAAGTGGCCCTGCATTTGAAGACCAACAGTATTCCTTACAAAACAAAAGATTAATCCAAATCCAAGAACTTGGGAGACATAAGTATGTTTATCATCATCCATTCTCCACTTTAACCCTCGCTCCAGTTTTAACTCAGTCGCTGTCGTGGCCATTACGTCCAGCACAATGATTCAATTAGGCAAGATTTATATCTTGTAGTTGCTAAGACGATCCCGTCTCCATTAAAGAAAGAAAAACTACTTTGTACAGGCACCTCCCAAAGGAATAAAATGAGGACTATAACAGACTCTGCATTTGGGGTATCAGATCGATTTGTGTAAATGGGAAAATGGACTGCTGAATTGTATGAGACTGAATTGTGTTTCACAGAGACTGTTCAGGTCAGGATTACAATTTGAATCGCCCTGAAAGGGAATTAAAAGGGCTCTATTCTTTCCTTGTCCCCTCAGTCCATTCTGCGATGGCAGCTGTCTGCTTCCTGAGTCTTGGAGGAAAAGCTGAAAGAGCATTCCTTCATTGGTCATTCAACAAGTTTTTGTGAGTATATGTAGTGTGACACAATGTGCACAAACTTAAACTGTCTAATTTAGATTTGAGTTTGGTCCTCAAACCGTTTGCCACCCAGAGAGTGAGAGAAAGAAATTATACAATAGTGAGAAAAGGTAAAAAGCCAGTGCCATAGGAAACACAGATTATAAAGTCATGACGTTAAACTTGAAAATATCCCATTTTGCATCCTATCTTTGAATGTTTGGAATATTTGGATAATTCATCTGTCACAGCAGTATTACTGTGTGACTAAGTAGTTACTTCTTTAGAGTCTGTCTTTTCATCTGTAAGATTAGGGATTTGTATTTAGACAATTGGTTAAGATTATAATTCCAGTGATGATATGAATAAAAAAGTGACTTCCATGCTTAGTAACCCAAGTTACCATTAGCAATAAGTTAGAGTCATCAAGTTCATTCACACTGTATTAGTTTGGGGTAAATCTCAAAATAGGTAGCTTGAAAATGTGCTTGTTATTCTTTTTTTTTCTAATACTTGTTAATACAGTTGCCCTCCATGGTAGCAAAATTTAACTGACACTGGAGAGAGAGGAGTTCTAAATTTGACATATTGCATCCAGGAATCTCCTCTCAGGAATGTGAGCATCAAATATATGTTTCTCTCATTCTTCCTTCTACGACATGTCATATAAATTCCTGCTTGGATTACAATGAAGAGAAAGATGAATAACCTCAAATGCTTTCTTGAAGATTTTTTTAAATTACTACATAGATGATATGTGTCCATAAAGACAGAGTATTTAGTGACAAAAAAAAAAATTTGGCATCCCAGGGGAGGCCTTGTAATAAATACATGCTCAAAAAAAAAAAAAAAAAAACGGAGTTTTTATACCTGTGCCAAATTTTTCAATTATTTTTCATTTATTTTACGTCATAATCTCTTTGAAAACAAGACCCATAGAGTCTTGGAATATGCCTAGTGCTTATAGGAATATCTGAAATTTTCTAAGGGGCTAGGGACTGTGGCCATGCCTATAATCCTAGCACTCTGGGAGGCCTAGATGGGAGGATTGCTTGAGCTTAGGAGTTTGGGACCAGCCTGAACAAGAGCAATACCCCATCTCTACTAAAAAAAGAAAGAAAGAAAGAAAGAAAAATAAAAAACTAGCCTCGCATGGTATGTGCCTATAGTCCCAGCTAGTCAGGAGGCTGAGGCAGGAGCATGGCTTGAGCCCAGGAGTTTGAGGTTGCAGTTAGCTATGATCACACCACTGCCGTCTACTTGGGTCAATAGAGCAAGACTCTGTCTCAAAAAAAAAA
The DNA here is from genome assembly GCA_963574575.1 of Galagoides demidoff. NCBI lineage: Eukaryota > Metazoa > Chordata > Mammalia > Primates > Galagidae > Galagoides > Galagoides demidoff. The sequence goes on from CAUYQV010040792.1 coordinate 30,250, forward strand.
AAAAGTTCATCATGTATATCAATCGCTGTCTAGCAGTGTGCTATATACATCATAGGCCTTACCAAAGAATTGTAAAACTTGGTCCCTGAGCAGAACCCTATACTTTAGGTGAATACAGAAAACAATCAAGGACAAGTTATGCTCAAATGAAGAGAAAATAGAATATTGTGGGTGGAAGGAGAATGAGTTCTTATGAAGAACTTAAACTAAGTTTTGAAGCCAGAGCAGGATTTAGAAGATACATCCTGTACCACTACCTTATCTGCCCCAAACTTTGTCTTAAAATAATCAATCCACCAGCAGGGCTCTTTCTGGCAAGCTGATAATCTAGAGAAGAAGCTGAAGTGAAAATATTTTGTTTCTACATCTCATGAATAGCTGGTAGTAGGGTCTTTATATTCATATGATAGAGGGGACAAGAATGAACAGCAAATGTAGCCAGTTCCTCTAGGCAGGGATAGAAGCAAAGTCACAATAAAAAGAAAACAATTGTTACCATTTGGTTACTGATGGCTGAATTCTCTGAGCCATATGAAGTAATCACTTAACTCCTGTGTTTGGTACTCTTTTCTAGGCTGATTACTTGAAAGAAAAAAGGAAAAAAAAAAGGAAAAAGAAAATCTGTGAGTGACATCAACATTAAGCTATGCCCCATGTGGCTGCTTTGATAAGAGTTTAGTATTCTCTTAGTCTTGAGAAAATCTTCACGATTAATAGAAGACAGAATATTATCCAACATTAGCAGTTCTTTTCCAATTTGGAATTTGAAAAATTCTTTATGATAATGAAAAATCCTCTATTTCTTTAAATTAATTAAACATAAATGTCTACAACGTATAAAAGAAAGCCCTGGAGGTCTGACAGAGGTGAGGGAGAACACCAAGATAAATATAATTCCTTTTCTTAAAGATGTTATTCCCTGTAACAGAAAGGTATATCCAGAGAGCATAAAGCCTCCTACAGGAGAGGTGAGGTGGGTGAATGAGCATTGTAGGGAGAAGCATACTGGATGTGAATCTAAGGAAATTTACTAGCTTCAGAGTTCTAAGTTGGAATGTTACTGTAGTGGTACATATAACTTGTAAATCTTCCATCCGCCTAATGGTTCAAGTTTGTTCTAATGAAGCATCAGATCAGAGAAAAAGAACAACAGTCAATGAATGAAAGCTGCTCATAATTTTGTTTTTGTTTTTGTTTCGAGACAGAGCCTCTGTCACCCTCTGGTTGAATGCTGTGGCATCATCATAGCTCACAGCAACCTTAAACTCTTGGGCTCAAGACATCCTCATGCCTCAGCTTCCTAGATAGCTGGGATTATAGACACTCACTGCAATGCCCAGCTATTTTTTTTTAATTTTTAATAGAGACGAGCAATTTTTAATTGCTCTTGCTCAGGCTGGTATTGAACTCCTGAGTTCAAGCAACTCAACCATCTCTAAGTGCTAGGGTTACAGGCATGAACCACTGTACCTGGCCCATAATTTTGCATTCTCAAGTTTGCCAGAATTCCCCTGGTTCAGCCATGTGTGATTGAGCATGTTGTCACTGATAAAGGATTTTCTTTATTTATTTATGGTCAAATAGTTCACCATTTTTTGTTTTTTGACCCTTTCAGTCTCCTGGTTGAAGAGATTTAAAGTGAGTTTTTCTCGGGCCTGGAACAAATCCTGAGAATGACCACTGAGAATGAGCTCAGTGGTGAAGATTCCGAGGACAGGGTGAGTTAGATATTGCCTGAGTGTTTGGAATAATGTAGCTTGACCTAGAAACCAAATTGCAATTCTGCAAGGCCGGCTGAGCGCTTCTGTTTAAGTCAATTCCTTATCACGGTCACAGTCTGCGATAGTCACAACTCTGTTCTCAACACCCACTCTGCCGACTACCTCCTCTGCCTTAGCTATATAGTGCCTTTTCCTTTTCAGACACGTTCTATGAAGGTGACCTTGGAGCCACTTCTCCTGGTAAAACACCAATTCCTGCAGCGGGATGCCTGACATCCTTAGTTGATCTGTCTTCTGGGAAGTTGTCCAAAAATTTCTTTGAAAATTTCTCATGCATCCCATTTAAAGAAAAAATAGATGCCGTCATCTGGGTCACATATGGGAACGCTCCGTAGAGAAGCCAGGAGGTTATTAACTCTTATCCTTTTTCTATCATAAAAAGTGACTTCTAAGAAAATATTGGCCAAAAAGCCAGGCTGAAAGTTCACAATTAAAGTAAAACTGGTGTTCCTCTGGTCTGAGAAGTGGTCTTAAAAAAGCCCTAGTTCTGCTAGTGACTGAGGAACTGGTTGGGATCCCCAGGAGGATTCAGTCTGTGTTCCTGACCCTGCTGCAATCTGGGTAAGAGGTTTCCTGGTGCTGTTACAGTGGCTGGATTCTGAGGTTCCTTATAGTGGACTTCTGTTTCTTGGGTTTGGAATAACCGAGGTCTAATACCACCCAGACCTTAATCTCCCCCTTTTTTTCTCAGCAGCTGTTTTCCCACCCCCCACGTTGGCCTAATATAAGGCCATCTATTTGTTATTTGTAATAGACATTGAATACTAGACTTCATTCTCAATTAAACTGAAGCTGGTATATCTCTGTGGTTTATTAAAATTTTGAAAAAAAAATAAAAGTAAGTGGCACAAGATCAATGCTCAGAATATTTTAGAGGTCAAGAGTAAAGCAATGTGCGTTAGAAAGAGCACTGTGCATGAATCTTCTCCTGGGTTATACTAGTGGCTCTTCTGACCATAAGATCTAGGGCAAACCACTAACAGCCTAGGTAAAATCCCTCTTTTCCAATATCCTGACTCTGCCTGTCCTGGACCTTATGAGAAGATTTACATAGTCTACATTTCAGTGTCTCAGACTTCGTTTAATTTCATTCATTTATTTGTCATAGAATGAAATTTTATTTTGTGCCTTGCATATGCAGAATACTCTAGGGGTTTCTGGGGATACATGAGTCCGTGTGATGGATGTGGCCTCATGCAGGCTACAGTCTCTCAGATTCTTCCAGAGGGTGTGAGGGTTGGACACAATGAATCAATAAGGAATATAACAAACCAAACTTTCAATCTGTTTCCCAATACTATCTTCATTGGCCTTGTCCCTGAATCCTTCCAGTTACCTGCTTATTCATCTACTAACATGTCTATGTTCTTCTTTACATCCAATTTATTTTCTTCATCAATTTTTTTTTTTTTTGCAGTTTTTGGCCGGGGCTGGGTTTGAACCCACCACCTTCAGTATATGGGGCCAGCGCCCTACTCACTGAGCCACACACCACTCCAAATTTTTGTTTTTGGAGTATATAAGGGCAGTAGGACACTTGCTCTTAAGAAATGTAAATTTTTTAACTGAAAAAGAGACACACATGTAGCCAGTTATGTAAACAGATATTTACATGGCTTGAAACTTTCAATTCCAATGTGCTTTCTAACAGCTGAATGTAACCTGGTTACCTTATGAGAAAGGGGAGTAAAATAACAAACTGTTCCTTACCTTGTTTCAAAATTGAGTGGAAAAGGTGATTAGGTCTTACATGGATGAGGGAGAAAGTTGGTTAACATAGGGAAATATTTTAGAGAAATTAGCACCTAACAAGTAAATTAAGGAACTTATGGCTTCACAGGAAGTATGTTGTTTGAGTGAGTAGAACAGATTTCAGTGGCTTACAAAGACCTCAGTGTAGGTGGGGAAATTATAGATAGCTTGCTAACAAGAAAAGACGAGGGGGAATTATACCAAAGGATAAAAACAGATGTGTAGGTGATGGAAATTTTACTATTATTTCATTTTCATCTTTGTGTGAACCCCATGATCAGAATTTTTGGATTTCCCTTTTTTACCAGTTCAATAAGCAGATACAACATTTTGCTCTTTAGGATCCCCAAGGACAAAAGGATTGTATGCCTTACGACAAAATACAATCACAAAGCAAATAATCTGTGTTTACCGACTCCTTTATAGTTCATAGAAATCACTCAAATAGTGTATTATAGTCATTTCTAAACAACATGCTCTTACCTGAATGTTTTCTTTTCTTTTTTTTTTTTTTGAGACGGAGCCTCAAGCTATCCCCCTGGGTAGAGTGCCATGGCATCACAGCCCATAGCAACCTCCAACTCCTGGGCTCAAGCGAGTCTCCTGTCTCCGCCTCCCAAGTAGCTGGGACCACAGGCGCTCGCCACAACGCCCAGCCATTTTTTGGTTGCAGCCATCATTGTTGTTTGGCGGGTCCGGGCTGGGGATTTAGGTGTACGTGGCTGGCGACTTAGCCGATTGAGCCACAGGCACCGAGCTGTATATTTAAAATTCTTTATGAGTGATTTTAACATTTTTATTTTGGTTGGTATCCATTCGTGAAGAGTTATTTTCTTTTGGGGATGTCCTTTCACTCTGATTTTTTATGTTTCCAGAGTTCTTTCACTGATTCCTTCTCTTCGGGCCTCTAGATTGAGACCTGGAGGTCCTAGGCCTGGCTGATTGGCCTGTTTCTAGGTTTCTGAAGATCAGACCCTGACCCAGTGCCAGGTTGAGTAACACTGGTCTTGAGTTGCTTATGGGGTATTCTAGCAGGTTTTATGAATCTCTTGGGTTACCCCTGGCCTGATGTCTTCACCTTTTCCCAACAGTGTCTAATGAGTTAGGTCCCTCGCTTAATATTTGAGATGGTGGGTGATACTTGTGAGTACAAATCAGTTAAATCAGTTGCTCCCTGTTTGCTTGAGTTTGAAGGTATTATGCTTAGCTGTGGAGTTGTTCTTCCTGCCATTGATGTTATGTGTAAGAGCCAGCTGCTGAGATGTTCTCGTGTGCCCATGGCAAGCTCTGGTCCTCCAGGTGGAGCACATGAATGCCCAAGCTTTAGGAGGGTCCCTGGAACTCCCAGAGTAGGTGCTTGATCTCTGCTTTCCAAGGTGGGGGGAGGAGCCACTTTGTGGCTAGATTGTGAGAGCCTGAGATGCTTTGCAAACTCTTGGCAAGGCTCAGAGTTCACTTTTCTGCCAGCTAGGAAGAGCCATTGGTATGAAGTACAGGTAACTCTCTTTGAACCATGAAAGCTGTTCCTGAGGAAGGAAACTAAGCATTTGAGTACTGAGGCCCCAGGCAGACCTCCTTCCACTCTTGTGACTAGCACGGTTTGTCTGGTGGGTGCGAGGAGCCTTCTCCTCAAAAGTTGCTCCCTGGAGCCCTGCAGCACTCTTTCATCAAACCAATCCACATGAGTACCCTCTTCATCTGAGACCGAGCCAGGAACTTCCCCTTAGTCTGTGTGTCTAACCTACTATTGTGTGTCTCTGTAGAATGCTGGAGGTTTGGGGGTCCCTGTTTGTTTACCCCTGTTCTACCACAAGACACCAGTGAGACAGAGGTAGGCCTCTCTATCCACAGGGGCCTCATCCATGTACTTAACTCCATTATGACTTCATCTTTACTTACATTTTAATCACATCTGCAAAAATGTGAGCTTTTTCCAAATTACATCACATTCACAGGTACTAAGGTTTAGGAGTTCAACATATTTTTCTGGAGAACACAATTCAAACTACAAGGGAGATAATTTGTGTTTACCTTTTTCATTACGGACATGCACTTTTATAAGATAGATAAAGGCAATGATTTTCCTCTTGGAGCTCACCAAATGTACTTTTAAATATTTTTAACTCAAATTGCTAACACATTGACCAAATTATTTTCCTCCTCATTTATTTAAATTTTGAAAAATATCAAACTTCTATTCCTTAAAATATTTGTGGAGCATTAGGCATCTCAAGACAGGTTTGAGTCAAAGTAATCTTCTAGCTCATTTTCCTGACTGGTGTGTGCTGGCACCTTTGTCCATTTCTCCTCTATCTACCTACAGGAACGGGTTCACGCAGGCCATGATTCATTCAGTCACTACTTTGTTTCACTGAGTGCCTGTCATATTCCCAGCGATATTGAGTAACTACGCTGCACAGACATGATTAAGGTATAGTTTGGCTTTAAAGGAGACCTGAGTTTTTGGATGAAAAGACAATACACACATTTTAAAAGTATGGAATTGTATAAGTGTGGAATGTAAATATGTTGAATAAATCATTTGGTTACGTATGAAGAAGAGAGCTGATGTCTGCATGAATGGGTTGTGTGTCTGGGGATCAGGAAAAACTTGATTTCTTTTCATTGCCATTGCCTGGAAGGTGATCTATCCACAATGCAAATCTGAGCTATCCTCTTGCCTAAAATCCTGAAATGACCTCCATTGACAAATGAGAAATATTGTTCTAGTTTTTCACTATCTTGCAATTTCACTTTTGCTTACATCTTTTGTCTAATGCATTATTTTATTTTTTCAACTTATCCTATCATGTATGTCCATGAAGTTAATCTTTACTTTTAACTCTGTGGTTCAGTCCAGATTTAGAAATGAAGTCATAATTAAAATTTGTTTCACGTGAATTGAACAAATGCAGATAAAATGAGTCTGAGTAAGGAAAATTCAATATAG